>PVJH01006140.1:0-84178 GCA_004026705.1 Nesogale talazaci
GCGTTTTTCATGATATGTCTCAGCAGCTCATTTGCTTTGCAGATGAATCACTCACGTTGGCTCTGCGGCAGCGGAGAAAAATCACCATGACCCAGTCCAGCCACAGGCAGTAACGCTTTCTCCTGAACATTCTCAGCTATAAATTAGCCATTTTCGTGATTAATTTTTCCTGGATGACTCATGCTGCAGGAACTCGTCCGCAGCCTGGGCAGGGGGAAAGTTCAGCGTCTGTGGCTGTCCGCCCCGCAGCATCCTGCCCACCGTGAGGTCACCAGGGAGGGGGGTGGGGTCCGTGGTGACCAGATTCCCACATCCCCCATCCAGAGAGAGGAACTTGGCTTAGAAGCCCCTCTCCCTGAAGTGGAGGGAGAGGGAAATTGAAAGGTGAGGTCAGACTTGGAGCCCCCTCCCTTCCTGGTGTCTGAGAGGAGGCGGAGAGGTGAGGGTGGGCTGGCCAGCAGTGGAGTAGAAGAGAAACACCTCGGGGAGGCTCGGCTCTTCCTTCTGGAACCAGGTTACTTTGTTTTCCTTCCTTTCGATTTTTGAAGGAGTCCTGGCATCATCCGTGTTCAGGCTCTGGACTGCCATCTTCAAGGCCAGTCCTTCAAACCAAACAGCAGTTCCACGGGAGGAAGTGGAGGGGTCTCCCGCCTTAATGAATGACAGTCTCAAACCCCCCTCGGGAAGTTCTCCTCTGCCCTACAGGGTGGCTGTGAGTCAGCATGGCTTCTGTGGGGGTCGGGGATGACGTTGACTCTGAAGCTTTGAGCAGATGAAATGCTGAGAGCGTGGACTCAAGTCCTTCACAAATCTGCTCACGGACCTGGCCGTGGACAGACAGCGGAGGTCCATTTGGCGGTCCTGCTGATTGGCGCTGGGAGTCAGTGAACCGTAGAGGAAACAGATGGAACCCTTGCCCCTTCCTGCATGGTTTTCATGATCGCTGGTATCCCGGGGCTCACGGTGCGGTCGACTCTCTGGGCCCATTGCATGGAGGGCCTCCTGGTTTCTGCTTTACCGACCAGCATGTGCCTTCTCAGAAGCCAAACAGGGACACTCACCACCCAGTCTTAGTCTCAGGAGAAGGTGAGAGGAAAAAAAGATTGAACTGAATTAAACCAACCCACCGGTCAGTAAGAGAAATTTGTTGTGCTGAATTCTAAAATTGACTAAAGTTGTATGGAGAGTTTTTTTTTAATCATAAAGGGAATTCTGTGAAATATTCTGGAATTTCTTTGGCCACATCGAAACAACAGCACAATGCCAGTGATTTGGGAACCATGAATGATCCACAGAAGCTCACGATCTTCGACGTCTTCCACCGGCTTGCTCAGTTGCTGGGATCAGGAGGTGGATTGCCAGGAGAGCTTTTCTTCTCTCAGAGACTGGAGACTTGGCCACAGGGAAGCCCCAGGGCAGCTGAGACATGGACGATCGAGCATGAGAGTCAGTGGAAGTGGCTTGCTCCTGCAGTCCCGTCCATTTGAGAGTCTCCTCCATGCCTTGCCTCTCACCTCTGGCTTGGAATTCTCTGACTTTTCCATGAGGACCCAGCACAAAGTCCTGTCATGCAAACAGGCTTGACTCTGTCCACTCACCCCCAGGAGATGGGACTTCCTGATGACCAGGACCGACACAGAGGCTCAGGAGAGGCGAAAGGCCCTCCCTGTGAACAGTAAATACAGCTCTGGGTTAGCTCGGAGGAGGGTGTGATAGGGGTATTCTCTTGAGAGGTCTGGTGGCTGGGTGGTGGTGGCATGTCGCCTTCTGTGTGGAGGACCTGGCTTCCATGCTGCACGCTGAGGCTTGCTGGGATCATGAGCAGGTTTCTGTGGGGCTTTTTATACAGTGATGCAAACCCCGTTGCCTTACTTCTGAACTCAGGGGACTTCGGTGATCTATCTGCCACCCATGGCAGCCACCATCCACTGCATCCCGCCCCACCGCGTGGGACCCAGGGCCTTGAGTGCCAGGACCTGACTCAAGAGCAGTCACAGCCATGGGGCCTCTGCCTGTGACTGTCCACTCTCTGGGGGTGCACCTGCCTCCTGCTGTGTGTCCTTCAGGGCCAGGATACTGCCAGGCACACACTCTGGGCCATGCCCAATGACATTCACTGCTTTGGCTCTTCACACACCCAGTTGACTGAGTGAGCTGGTATCTTTATCTGGCTTTGCTGGCACCAGTGTGGCTAAGCCAGTTGCAAGGGCAGATCCTAGCCAGGGAGAGAAAGGGCCACTGCCTCCACGACTGGCATTCATGTACACACGTACTGGTGCCTACGACTTTGCACTACATAGGAGCATTTTTATCTGCCACGCAGTTTCCCCACTAATACAAACGCGGGGGAGGGGCATCCTGCCAAGAAGCCCTTTATTCCATCTCCTGCCATCACCCTGTCCATTCAGCTCCCGAAGCCAAAGGCTAGCTGTCATTCCTTGGCTATCTGCTGAGGGCTCTCCCCTTGGAAATAGCATGTATTCAAGAGGCGCTGAGAGCCAGGAGGCAGACTGGTGTGAGAGTGCCCCCCCCCACCCCCAATAGATCACATTTCACACCGACCCATCTGCCACTGCCTGCCTGTCTGAGAGCCCGCAGTCATGCTCTCCAAAGGGTCCTGGTGGCCGTGGGAACATGTGGGAACAAAAGATGCATGAGCCCCACTCTACCCTCTAGGCAGAGCCCCAGGCCAGGCCATGAGCTGCAGACCCCAGCTGCCCTGTTCCATCTTCCCCACCGTCATGCTTCTTGGGAATAATTTGGAAAGAACCCCCTTTAAGCCCACCCAGTTGAGGTGTAGGCTTTTTGGGTGTTTTTGCTAGAATCCCAGGTGACTCCTGTACAAGAGTTGTTTGTTTATTTGTTTTGCTTTCACTTGGCTTATGCCTTTGCTATCGCAGTGCCTTCATCGTGCCTTTATTTTCTTTTACCATGCTGAGGGTCCAAGGAGATGTTTCAGCCAGACTCCAAGGCCCCCAAGGAGGAGAGGGAGGAAAGTATACCTCTTCCAAACCCGGAGCAGGCGCGTCTGTGCCCTGCGCTAGGAAGAGAGTCATGCTAAATCAACATGCCCTGGGCAAGAGGAAATGACACTGGGGCTGCAAGGGTGGACTCGTGCATTGTGATAGTAACTTGGCACTGGATAGCGTTCTGTTCATTGGGGCATGGGACAGGGGTGTGAAGGGTCAGAGCGACTGGAAGGCACCTGATACCAATAGCAACAACCTCTCCGCCCTCTTGTGAGCACCTCTGGTGTCAGCTTCCTCCTTGCCTCGCCCTCTTCCATCCCCTGGGCACCCTGCTGGGAGAACATCTCCTTGGCCTTCTCCACTCACCGCTTACCTTGTTGCCAGTGCTATCTTCCCAGGAGAGCTAGTGAGCTCTGTGGCCCTGATCAGAGCGATGCCACTGTACAAAGGCATTGGATTTCCAGTCGAAACTCCCAGAACTTAACAATTCATGCTCTTCAGCTCTCTTCTAAGCTGCAGGACACATCTTTGAGACTACAGGGCCCTGCTCTCTGGGGCTTTGCTTTGGTCTGCACATGGCCTTGGGACTACTCCACTCTGGAGGGGTCTCTACAAAGTTCCAGAGGGACTCCTCTGCTTGCATGATCCCAGAGCACATGTGGTGGCTCACAGGTTTCTCATCAGCTGATGCTCAAAGGCAAATCTCCCAGCCTTTATTCCTGATCTGGCTTATTCTGGGAGCTTGGCTGCAACCTGTGTATTCTGGCTGACACCGTTAGCATTCGAAATACCTGTGGCATACTTTCTAGCATCCAGCAGCATGTCAGTTGGGCCAGTAGGATAAACTGACAGACAGCTAGTGTGAACAAGGACAGACAGATCAACTCATGACACAAGAAGCTCTCCCAGGGCTACAGATGACTAGGCATTGGCTTCTTCAGCCTTGCAGAACCAACAAGCAGTTCTATCCCGAACCCCCCGGCGACGGCCGTCTTTTGAGCGGTCCTCAGGTGGCCAGGCTCCTTCTGTCTACCCAGCTTCAGGAACAGGGCGTCAAAGTGGAATTTCGAGGAACCACACTTGAGTAAACAACATCTGGACGAAGCAAGAAGGAGACAGGAATGTAGCTGGGCATCACCCATGCGGTGACAGATCGCATCTTTAATAAGCAGGCACTTAATTAGAAAAGTAATTTGTAAGAGACATGAGCAGAATGTGAGGATTCAACTCTGGCCGGCCTGCACGCCGGCTCAACCACTGCTGGAAGCTCCGATGTGGGACCCTGCAGGCTGCTTCCTGGGTGAGTCTGCAGGAAGAGGCTCACAGGGTGGGCAGCGAGGATGCCACCACACGCTCGCAGGCTCTGCACACTGTACACCTGTCTGAGCCCACCCTCCCAGCAAAGACTGATGTGGGGTAGAAGATGCCCAAAATCAGGCCATCCAGGCTCACCCCGACTCACAGCAAGAGGAAGACGGGGCCCAAGGATGAGGATGGCCACATCTTTTTTCTCACTCCACATGCATCTGTTTTGTGAGCACTCTGTGAACACGGCATTGATTCCTGTCTGACTCGTTGTGACTCTACCGAACAAGGCAGCACCAGCCCTATGGTTTTGCGAGACTGTGACTGCGGACCGAAGGAAACAGTCTTCTGTTTGCCCTGAGGAGCTTCTAATGGTCTTGAACAGGCAGAAAACAGCAGGGTGGGTCAGCAACAGTCCGTAGATTGGGAGTGAAGGAGACGAGGCCCGGAAGGGATATTGAACTCAAGCAATACGAGGCAACAGGATCCAAGAGCCTCCAGCTCAAGTGAGGGACATGCCAGCAGTGTGGCAAAGCAGGTCTTGAAAGAGCCTCAAGCCCTAGCTACATGATCCAAGGGTGGACTCGACCCACGGGTGGCATAGCTCCCAGGTCGAGGCAGAGACCTAGCTAAAACAGGAACATGCTTCTCTGATGACCCGTGAGCCAGAGAGACTGGCACAGGCCTTGCAGAGCCATTTATCTCTTTGCCCTGCAAACAAACTGTGAGCTGATGAACCCTGCATGTTCCCATGGGCCGGGCAGTCACTAGAAACCCAACTAGCACAGTCGCAGTCCTGGAAAACCCACAGGCGCCACTCTGCTCTTTCCTACGGGCCACAAAGAATCACAGCCAACGCCACGGCAATGAGTTTGGTCTCTGGAGCAATCAGAAAGAGGTTTCCAATCAAGGAAACAAATTAGCTCAAACTTACTGTCCTTGAGTTGATTCTGACTTGTGGCAACCCTACAGGACAGGGTAGAACTGCCCCCGTGGATTGGCAAGACTGTGAACCCTTCATGAGAGTGGAACGCTCCCTCTTTCTCCAGGGGAACAGCTCTGATCTGGCTAGCAGCTCAAGGCGTAACCCAGTACCGCAGGCACACCAAGAAAATAGAGACAGATCCCAGGCTGCAGATCAAATAATATGAAGGCTTGTTTTTTATAACAAGGGACAAAGAGGTCTCCAGGTAGAGGAGGCCTGGAAGCCTGAGGAGAGGGTCAAGACAGCCACATAGAGGAGGCCCAGTGCCACAGTGGGGTACACATCTGCCTGCTAACCAAAGTTCAGCAGTTCAAACCCACCAGCGTGCTCACAAAAAAAAACTTGGAGGTTGTCGGCATCTGTGCTCGTTGACAGTCTCAGAAATCATGGGGGACAGCTCTCTCAGGAACCCTGAGACCTCCCTTGCCCCTGGACTAGACCAGGACAGAGAGTTCTGTCAGAGAAGCCATCTGCAGTGCTGGCCACACTTAGAAGTTGCTGGAAGAAGTCACAGATGCCTGTGCCGTGGCCAGGGGCAACTCAATGAGAAACTCAAATTTTGCCCCAGACTTTGTGGTTTTATATTGTGATGTCCCAGGTCCCGGTGATTCACATGTACTTCCTACGTTGACAACCATCAGATGAAAATATCTGACAGTGGCACCATGAGGTGCCGGGATGGAAGCTGTGGGGATCTGCTAGACCTGGGTTGATGTCCACACTTCTTACCAAGAGAATGCCACCATTGCTAATCATATGAGCTGGAAATTTGGGCAAATCTGTCAGTGCTGCGAAACTGAAATCAGAAGCCTGAATACCCATTTATTTAGTTTTGCTTTCTTCTTTTGTGAAGAGGAGCAGGTTACTCCCTGCGAAATTAGGAGACTCACTATGTCGCCCCAGAGCACACCCTCGATAATAAACCTTCATGTTCTTTTAAGAAGCATTCACTGGTGGTCTTGGAAAGGGACGAGGCGCTCCACTTCCATACAGAGCTACAGGAGTGGAACCCAAGGGACAGCTCTGCCCTGCCCAAGAGATGGGGCTGGCAGTCCATGAAAGTGTGTGTATTTGAGGAAACTTCGATGGTGACAGGCAGGCTCCTGCTGAGATGCGGGGGTTTGGGGGCCATGTCTGGGCAGAAAAGCCAGGAGACAAGTATGAGAGAGAACATCTATGCCAGTGTTTCTTGGAGGGCTAGTGTGTCAGTTCCAACCAACTGAACGCTCCCATCCCTTACCAACTCAGTGGCTTAACACAGCACAAATGCATTGGATATAGCAGGTCCAAAGTCATGGCGGAGACAAAGAATCATACCTTCTGGAAGTTCCAGGGAAGAAACCACTTCTTTTCTCTTTTCAGTTTCTGGAGGCTGTCGTAGTCCCTAGGATCCTGTCCCCGAGCACAGTCACCTGACCTGTCCTTCTTTGATTGCCTCTGAGTCTCTTAGCAGGGCTCTGCTGTCTCCATTCGACCCTTCAGATACACCAGGACCATCTCTCTCTCCAGATCTCTAACCATCTCACAGCCACAGAGTCCCTTTTCATTCCAAGGGGTATGATTTAGACGCTTTGTGAATTGGATGCGGACACATCCAGAGGCCACGATTTGGCCAACCAAGAGTTGTAATGGGTGCGTGGTGATTGTGAGAAGGTGCAGATGGCAAAGTGGGAGGGCGTGAGAGAAAGGAGAAAGATGAGCGTAGCCCACACATGAAAGATGAAGTAGGAAGGTGAGCAATGAAAAGAAGCCCTGCCGGGGCTGAGTCGTAAGTGGTTGAGTGGCATAAGTGGTTGAGTGCTGGACTGCGGCCCACGGGCTTGGTGGTTCAAATCCAGCAGCGGCTCTCAGGAGGAGCACTGGAGGAGGAGCTCGCTCCCACAACCACCAGAGGGTGGTGATGCCCCCCCCCCTAAAAAAATTCCAAAAAAAACCCCCAACATGCAACAAGAGGTGGCTATGACTAGAGCATGCCATTAATTGCTGGGGAGAGGGCACATTCTAGACTCTTCTAACTGACCACCTTTGTCTTAAAAAAAAAAAAAAAGAAGCCCTGCCAAGCACTCACGCTGGGTCTTCCTTAAAAGGAATTTCTAAAGAGCAGACTTGAGTCAAGTTTCCTTTGCACTCACCAATGAAATGCTTTTAGTTTTCAATCTAGCTGATTATTTTCAGTCTTTCCTCTTTCCCACACTCATTCACCCCCTTCTCTTTCCCGCCCTCTCTCCCTCCTCCCCCCTTCTATTTGTCCCTCCCCCCTCCCTCCTTTCTTTACAGACACTGTGTCCATAGGCTCAAATTTCTTCTCACATAGCTGTGTTAACCAGCCCTTAGACAGTAAAGTACTTTTGTAGTGATACACATGTTTTAAAAACTCCTCTGTATCTGCATTTACATTTTTTAAAAGAAAAGGGGAAAAAGAGTGCCTTTTCTTTTTATTTCTCCTCTATACTTGTCTCTTTTCATTTCGAACTTCACTTTCATCTAGCTTGAAAGGACTTATTTTCAACCCCACCCCAGTGGAAATTATCTTCCATGTTCACTAAATAATTAGGATTTTAAAAATATATCTGTAGCTTGCTTTCATGAGTTATGTACATGGACATGGATTTTCAGTCTGAAAACAATTATCTTCACACAGTGTTTGGATGAATCCCCACAGTTAGGTTTTCTGTGAAGTATTTTCCAGAGTTAAAAAAAAAAAGGACAAAACTTTTTTTTTTATTATTCTTTTTAATCCAGAAGTATTTTGCATTGTAGGGTAGGAGTAAGACGATGGAATAATCAGGCTAGATTCCTTATAGTTCATGACAAATGAGCATGCACCTACATACACACAGTGCTGTTCATGTTTAACAAGAGTCTCTTCAAAGTCTCTAGGGTGAGCTCTACCCCCTTTTGGGGGATTTGGGAATTCTCACTGTGTGCAAGCTCTGGGAGAGAGTGGAGCTGTGCTGGGGCTGCAGGATGATTTGAAGCAGAATTCACCAGCTGTCCTTTTGTGTGATGCACACACAGAGGTGGTGACAGGACAGAGGGATAAGGCAGAGACTTTGTCCTAAATGGAAACACCACGCGTGCCAAGTAATTCTGGCTGCCATGACACCCACCCTTTCCAATGACAGCCTGCATGCAGGGCAGCCCGCCGCAAGCTCGTCTGGTCCCCTTTGACCTCACTGTAGGGCCAAACCCCAGATCAGACCTCCAGGAAATGTGCACCGTTTAGTTGCTGCTGTTTCTACAACGAAGTCAGGTGTGGTGTGTACGTCAGGCCTTTGCCTCCTTGTGGGGTTGTCCACGGGGGCTCTGGTGGCTAAGTGGCCATTGAGTTGGGCTACTCTCCTCAGAGGCAGCCGTTGGGAACTCCCAGTTGCTAAGCGTGAGAAAGACTCCTCTTGGGAGCAGACAGGCGCAGCTGTACCCTGTCCTGCAGGGTCAGACTCTGAGTCAGAACGGACTTGATGGCCACGACCCTGGCGTTTGGTTTGGCGGTTGTTCATTGCCTGGTTTCTGAGACGAAAGTCCTAAGGGTGTGGAGTCCTAAGCACCCTGCTCCTTTTTGTTATTATTCCCCTCTGGTGGATCAATTTGTTCTGTTTTCTACATACCATATCGCATTCTCTGGCCAACCATCCCACTCACTGACTTCTATGCCTATTGTTTTTGCTTTCCCTCCTCATAGAATCCAGGCTCTTGAAGAGTGGGGACAGCCAATCTCCTCCCTTCTCAGGATGGTGTTCCCGGGCTGTGTGCATTCTGAATTGCTTGGGACGCTGCTAGATTTCGCAACGCGAGCCTCGGGTGCTCTCCCTGGTCAGCACACGAGGAAGCTGCCAGTGCATTTGGTGCTCAGTGGACACCAGGCATATTATTTCTATTATGTGCAAGCTTCTACAGGATTTAATGAAGAGGACATGTGTGGCAGTGAGGGTTTTTTTTAATTAAGTTTATTAAAAAGAAAGAAATGAGAGTATGATGAAACCTTCATATTCCCCAAATTTAAAACTGACAACAATGTGTCGATGAAGAGAGGAAGAGACCCAATGACCTGCTTCAAAGGCAGACCATGACATGCCTTAAGAATCACAGCAGCCCAGTCCACAAACCCTCTTGGAGACAGTACAGTCTGGGGCAAAGTGACATTCTTCTACTCAGGTTACTCATGCATGGAGGCTCACTTGATAGTAACTAACCAAATCCATGCTACAATGTTTTGCTTTTTTGTCTAAAGCTTTCCTTAAGGTTTTCACACACACACACACATGTTCATTCACCATCTTACTGAGAAAGAGTCCTGGGTTTTAAGGAGCCCTGGTGCATGGACACAGTGGTTTTCACATTCTGCTGCTCCCCACAAGGTCAGCAGTTCAATCCTACCAGGCACTTCATAGGTTGGTGGGATGGGTGATGAGGCAGCCTACTTCTGCAAAGATTCAGGGCCTGGTAAACTCAAGGAGGATACTCTGTCCTCTAGGGTCACTATGAATTGGAACTGACCCCATGATGTTGGGTTGGCCAAATGGAAGTTGGTACACTATTAATTATTGATATCATATCTCCTTTACATTGTCAGCATTTGGTTCACTTTAATTTCATTAAACCAGAAAGAGAAATAATCATCTGGCAAGAGTTCTCTGTGTGGGATCTTCCTCCTCTGTCATACATGTTCTCATTTTTTTCATTTGTCAATGATCTCACATTTCACCCATAAATGTATCATTTAGTGTATCACCATCAAAATCCCAGGCCCATACTTCAGAGTACAATATGTCAGTTGGGTTTCAATATATTAGCTAATGAGTGAATTTTCTTTAGCAGATATGGAAACATGTTGCATCTTACAAAATCTTATTGCTTCATACATGATATACACATCACTATAGACCCTAACAGTGACTGCAGAAATAGACAATTGCATGTATGAGAAGGAAGACCATCAGATCATAGATGTATTTGAATTGTGGTTCTGGAAAAGAATATTGAAAGCAGCACCAACTCCTAAAAGGAAAAAAAAAAACATGTATCTATTTTGTAAGAAGTATGACCAGAGTGCTCCTTAGAGGCTAGAGTGACGAGACGTACTTGTACATATTTGGGGCATGTTGTCAGGATAGACCAGTCTCTGGAGAAGGACATCATCCTCCCTGCAGTAGAGGGACTGTAAAAAATAGGAAGACTCTTAATGATAGGGAGAGATGCGGTGCCGACATAAGAGCAATTGTAAGGATGGGGCAGGGATAGGGTGTGTCCTTCTGTTGTGAGGTGAGTCGCTGTGGGTTAGACCTCATTTGATGGCATCTAGCCACAGCAACCGGCTGAGAATGAGGGAAGGTGACTACTCACTCTCTGCGGCAGGAAGCTGCAGCCAGGAAGCTTCCAAGTCCTCTCTTCTTTCTCTGGGGCACAGAGCAAAGCTGCTTACCCTGCACTGTTCTATCTAAGAATGAGCTAATGGAAATATGCTTGGATGTGATGGATGCCATTTCCAGAAACACTCCTTAAAGTGTTCTGAGTGTCTCTTTTTTTTTACAACCTTTACCCTGCATGAGTGGTAGCAAAGGGCTGCTGGCTGGCAGGACCTTGGGATAGAGGCAGACAGATCACCGTGGCCTTGCACTGAGACACTGAAACATGTGGTCAGGACTCAGCCAAGGTGGGGTGGTGAGGAAAGCTGCAAGCAGATTGCCTAAGCCATAGCCAAGTAGTGCTAGTTAACCAGGTGCCTCCCATCAGTGCAGTGTGGCAACAACGGGGTACAAACGTATGGTCTGGGTGCAGTGACTATTATTGGTCAGACTTAGAAAAACAGAGAGTCAACCAATGAATAAAAGACCCTCCACAAGGATTGACCCAATAGCTGCAACAATGGCTTCCAACAAAGTGTCTCAAACTGAGGTTTTCTAGAGCAGAACAGTGGGTGTCACACACTCATGCAGAAGAAAGGATTTTATAGCCACTCCTCTCAGTGCAAATCAAGTCCCTGGGTCTGAGGCTAGCCCAAGTCCCTCCAAACTCACACAACTTCATGCTGCAGAAACAAGAAGGTGAAGTTTGGTTATCACAGGCCTCTGGATGCACCTGTTTAGTTCGAAAGTTGACAGAACATGACCAGAAGCCAACAGGTCCCAGGGTTGGTGGCCCATGTGGGCCACTGGCCAGTGAGTGACACCTGCAGTCTAGCAAAGCAGAAAGCAGACAGGCACAAGAGAGAATAGTTCCTGGGTCTCTCAGATGAGAAAAGACACATCCGAAGGATGCAGCATCAAGCTGTGGCCTGAGTGATAGGTTGGACTGCATGCTGCCTCCACACCAGGACTACCAAGTTGATATAAAATCGAGTCATCATCTGTAGAAATGATTGTGAGAATAGCAAATGTCTGGGCAATTGGCACCTGGGATCACAATGCATCAGAACCCACTCAGCAGCACCCAACAAGAACCTACTTTAAAGGAAACAATGCACTCTTGTTACTTCTATTTCCCCTACTACAGAGATAAAGAAATTAAAGGAAGAATACATGTCCTGTAAAAACACACTTAAAAGTATAAGGAAGTAAAGCAAGAAAATGTTTCCTGACCAGAATAAAGGGGACTTTCTTAGAATTTAATGCACAACTGGATAGAACAATAACTTAAAGAAAAAGCATACGTTCAATGATTTATCACAATCTCCCTCTGTTCCCTAAATGAAGCAAGTCTAAGACATAATGAGCTCCAGCAAAGAAAATGTTTGCAACACATAAAGCAACATTTGTATCCCAAAATGCGTAAAACACCATCACAAAGTGACATTAACTAATTAGTTCATGAAAAGAAAGATAAATGAAGATTCTGAGTACAGGAGGGAGTTGAAATGCCCCCCAAATTTAAGAAAAGATGGTCACCTTCTCAAATGATTAGGCAATGCATCGCCAACCTCAATAGATACCATGGGTCATGTGTCCAGTTGGCAAAGATTGAACAAGCAGGTATATTTGAGCAGAGAATCACCTGCCACTAGTGATGGCAGTGCTGAGTGTTGGAGACAGGAGGGCATGCAATTTAGCATGATCTGAAAAGCTGGGAGTCCAACCATGACCCTTCAATATATTGTCTACTGTAGTTCTGGATGAGGAGGCCCATATGAGATCTCCCTAATGGCTACCACTATCAACTGAGAGAACCAATGATGGTCAGAACCAGACAGCACTTCATCCTGTTGTTAATGGCTGTCATGATTTAGAGGCTCCAATCTTTCATGTCAGTTCTTCCCCAGAACCACACTGGTACATACACAGCAAACATGTGCAAGGCTGATCAGTGTACCACCGTTTGAAAGAGTGAAGGGGGAGAGAAGCTGAAATCCCATAATTATGGGAAAGCTTAAATCAAACTCCACCTTCGCTGGAATGATTATTGAAGCGGCAAATGAGATAAGTGGGCTTTATTTAAGATATAGCATAATATACACACGAAAATAACATTCTGGTGAGAAATCAGATTGTGTATAGTCTACATTTTTAGCTCTATGCAAATCATTTGTTCTGAATTATTCTTTAGATTTCTTGTACAGGTAAAAGTATGAAATGATTGTAAAAGAATATAGGTGACTATTATGATGATGGTGGTGGTGATGATGATGATGGTGATGGTGGTGGTGGTAGTGATAGTGGTGGTGGTAGTGGTGGTTGTGATAATGATAGTGTTGATGATGCTGACAGAGGTGATGATGGTGATGATGATAATGGTGATGATGATAGTAATGATGTGGTGATGGTGGTGAATCTGCTGCTGTTGATGGTGATGATGATGATGATGGTGGTTATGATGATTCAGATGAAAGTTTACAGAACAAATTCGATTTCCACCAATGATGCGTGTACCTTTCATGACAATGCTGTTCTCACTTCCTCCCTGGGGCCCACATATCCGTTTGTCCTCCTTTCCTATTAGGAGGCCTGGTGGCACAGCAGGTCAAGCATGGGCAGCTAACTGAAAGACCTACCTGTGGTCCCACTGCTTGCCTCTGGGGCCCAGAGCAGTTCTGCCCTGACTGACAGGGTTGCTCTGAGCTGGGATAAAGGCACTGCAGAGGGGACTTCTGATCTTTCCCTGCCCACTCTGCATTGTTTGGAAGAGCCCTGGTGGCGTCGTGATTATGAATTAAACTATAATCCTCATGGTTAACAGTTTAAACCCATAGGAACCCCACTGGAGAAAGACTCAACTCTCTACTACCCTCCACGACCGCCATCTCAGAAGCTCACAGGGGTCACCATGCGTCATCTACGGCATGATAGCCGTGAGTTTGGTTCCTTTGTTTTGCAACTGGGCAAGTGCTGGCCTGCTGGTCTCGTGGTTGATGGCTCTGAGAAGTATGCTTCTCAAGAGTAGTAGTGCTCACCTTTTAGACCTGTCTAGAATTTGGCTAAAACGTGTGCCTAGGGGTAGTTTCCTTTCCAGGTACAAGGGTGTCTAAGGACTCCTTCCTTGTTATTATGTTATTGTTAGGATGTCAGCAGTCATAGTCATACGCATCATACTGGAAGTGGAAGGGTTTGTGAAGAATTTAGTGCAAGAAAATTCACTTACCATTATTTTTGGACCATATTAGGCACTTTTTTTGCCCCAAAAGGGGGGAGGAAATGAGGGTGTGGCTTCTGGTCCCTAGGTATGATACTCAGAATATTTTAGTATACTGGTACTATTTGCCTCAGAGCATTTTTTTCTTGTTTTCCTGCTCTAAAATTTGGGTCTGTCTTATGGCCAAGTGTGATCTATGATACAAAAAATATGATAAGTATCGTCAGTTGTAGAAAAACTGTCAAGTGATGTTGCCTAACTTGTGTCTACTAAAAATGAGAAAACTAGCATCCTGCTATGCCTGAATGAATGCATGCAAGCAGTCATTACCCAGACCCAGATGCTGAGGGTCTGTGGTGACGATGGCAGTCCACTGTCCTGAAATCCTGAAGAGATGATGCTGGAGGACTAAACTCCAAATAGACCTTCCTTCTCTTCAAAAGAGTTCCACCTCCACATCTTCTACCTGTCTCTCACTAGTCTTCTTCTAGATCTGACTGACTCTTCCTTGTTCTGATTTGTGATGGGATGTTTTCTGTGGAATGTGAAGAAAAAGAAGACTGGACTTCCCTGATTCATCCTGTCCCAGCAATCTTGTCTCCTATTATACAGGAAGGGTGGGCAGGCACCCACGTGTGTCCTTGTTCTATTAGACAGGAGAACCTGGCTTCGTTTCCTATTTTCTCCAAGGGGGATGATAACTCTGGAGGGTCCATTGGAAGATCCAGTGAGGTAACATCGCCGCATATGCCTCTGACTTCAGTGTGCATGCAGACCACATTAGGGGCTGGGTAAAATCAAGGATCTGGTTCATGACATCTGGAGAAGTACCTCAGCTTCAAGGAATCCATGATGCTGAACCTTGGATGGCATTGTGCTCAGAAAGATGTCAGAATATTGGGTAGGGCATGGGGGTAGTCCATTAAAAAAATATACAGAGGAAATGCTAAGGGAAACAGTCCTTTGAGACTCCTTAGTAGCTTTGATGGATTTCCTGAGCCCTGGGTTGCTAAGGTGGGCCTAGCGCATGTGCAGTGGATGCAGAGCGAGGCTCATCCTCACCATAATCCCTTGCTTGGGATTTAGGGACCTCCAGGATGGAAACCTTTCTTAACTGGCCACAGAGCAGAGAACCCTATCAGCCATGCATGGAATAGATGCTATCGTTTAATAACCATGCACTTAATTAAAATAAGTAATTCATAAGAGTAATTAACATGAAGGGGCTAAATAGGCTTTTTCTATGCCATTGGCATTTAAATAGAGGATGAAATTCCATATTCAAAAGTGTTTCCCTACAAAATGGTCCCCTGTATGCCAACATATATATATATATATATACACATATATACATATATATATAACCTTATATAGATAAGAAATAGATTCTTGCACTTGACTACTACTTCTGTGACCCAACATAAACAAACCCATTGCTCTCAGGCCACATCCAACATAAGGACATCATACATTCTCACACCTGAATTAATGAGGGATATCATATTACATGGATAAAAGTTTGAAGTGGTCAAGGATCCACAAACAGTGTCCATTGGAGCAGCAGTCAAGGGAAACAAGGACACTTGGCATTGAATGCTTCTATTCCTAAAGACTTTGTTAAGGTACTAAAAAGCAAAGATGTCCCTTGGAAATGAAGACAGACCTGCAGAAGAGCTGAAGCATTTGGATTACACATTCGGTGATGAAAATTATATATATCGATGCCTTCCAAAAGAGCCAAAAACATGTATCTCAGGAGAAGTAGAATCAGAATGCTTTTCTTAAGCAAGGGCAGTGAGGCACATGTTATCAAGAGGGGATTCGTCCCTGTAGAAGGACATGTGACTTATTAGAGTGTCAACAAACAAGAGGAAGAACATTCACAAGATGTGTTGGCACAGTGACTGCAACCATCGGCCAAGCATGGCAATGTTTTTGAGGATGGTACAAGACCAAGCAGTGTTTGTTTGGGTTATAAGTCGAGTTTGTCAGAACCACTTTGATGGCACCAAGACATGGCAGGTGAGGTGGTGAGACTTTGCCTCACAGACTTTGGACATAATGTCAGAGGAGCTCTGTCCCTGGAGAAGGTCATGATGCTTGGTAGAGTGGAGGGGCAGTGAAAAAGAGTGTGGTCCTCAATGAGATGGATGGGCACAGTGGCTGCATGGAAGGGCTTGAATGTAACAATCGTGAGGATGGCCTCAACAGGGCAGTGTTTCATTCTGTTGTGCATAAGATCATGAGGGCTCGAACCAACGCTATGGCACCTAAGGATCTCTCCACCAACAAGAATAGCAGGCTACTTGATGTTTCACCAACCCATCTTCTCTCTTTTCTCTGCATTTTGGGCACTCCCACTTATATGTCTATATAATTCTGCTTTGCATGTATTATTGCTTTTCATAATCATAATTTAAGAAGCCCAGGGGATGCAGTAACAGAGCACTCCCCGGTCATAGGATCAAACCCATCAAGTGTTATAAGGGAGAGAGACCTGAGAATCTGTCCCCACAGTGACTGTACAGCCTAGAAAACCCTATGCAGCAGTCTGATGCTATCACACAAGGACCCTATGAATCAGAATCTCAGAGAGAGAGTAGCAGGGTTTGGGGGGGTTGATACTATATCAGAGAGTTCCCAGAGTCTTCCATGTAAACAATCCAGTGGCACTTACACTCAGCAGACATTTACTGAATCACATGTAAAATATACAGCAAACATCACAACACCCCTAAAAATGCAGTTACACTGCTCATTTTACTATTGTTCTTGCTAAAATTGTTCAATTAACTTCTCAATAGAACCTAGTGCTGTATTTGAAGAAATGTTAGGGTTGGAATTAGGTGGCCAGGGCAAATGAGGGGAGAGAGAGAAGAAGAAGGGGGAGGAGGAGGAGGAAGAGAAGAGGAAGAGGGGAGGAGAAGAGGAGGACAAGGAAGGGCAAGAGATAGAGGAGGAGAGAAGGGAAGTAAAGGAAGGTGTAGATGAAAAGAAGTAGGGAGAGAGAGAAGATGGAGGGAAGAAAACAGGCAAGGAAAAGGAAGAAGAAGAAATAAACAAGGGGGAAGAAGAAGGGAGAGAGTGTGAGGTTGAGAAGAAATAGCATTATTGTATCTACCTGTTCTTTCGTTTAACGTCCCTTCAGTCTTGTTATCCATGAGTCTAAGGAAGGAGTGAGCTTAGAAAGATGGAGCTGAAATGACTTGCCAAACAAAACTAGGGATGTGGCTGGAGAATTCAGCCAGAAGAACACATGGGTCTTTGGGCCAACTTTGAAGCCTGGGATTAAAGAAGCTAAGGGAAGCGGAACCTGTAACCAGAAGTCTCTGCTGCAGTTCTCCTTCTAGTCCTGTTCCTTGACCGGCTCTGTTGTGGACACAACCTGAACTGAAGCTGCACAAGACTGTTAAACTTTGGGGGCAGCAGAGTGGCTTCCAGTGACTCCAAACTTCAAGTCGAAATAATGTATTTTCTGGTTGAAATAGTATATTTGACTGTAGTTGGTAAATCTAGCTACTTCTAAATCATGAAAGCAAACACCCCAGTCCAAAGGAGAGCCACTGCTTGAAAATCCCACACATACTTGGACACCTCCTCCCCCCACCCCCAGAGCACACATTCACATCCTTGTCACTACTCAGGCCACATGCAAAATCTGAGAGTCAGTCATATCCAATTCTGCTGAGTAGAGGAAGCAGGGTCACCTGGAGCCCCGCCCAAGAAAGGAGAAGCCATTGGGAAGGCTGATCACCAGGATGAGAAGACTTTTCTCTTGTTTACAAAATCAGCATGGCAAGAAAATCAGCATCATGAACAACAGCAAAGACATGCATGTGGTCATTTAAGACCCCTTTCTAGCACATCACTTTAATAACCTGGAGGGTAAATTGCTATCTATTGGAAATCTAAGCAAGTATGAAGGATGAGAATGAACCTATTTGAGACTTCCCCTTCCTTAGTCTGTGAGGGACTGGGAATACATGGTATTCAAACTGCCCTTGGGATAAACTAGAGAAGGACAGTGTCCAGTGAAACCATGCACAAAACACATCTACTCTGCGAGAAGAGAAATTTTGAGAGTCCAAACCAGGAATCTTATCATAGATGATGCAGTCAAATATCAAAAGTATAAGCACCATACTGAGGACACTGCATGACTGAGGAAGGATTTGGAAAGCAAAAAAAAAAAAAAATACTCTTGTGTCCAGAGGCATCTACTAAAATTCTGACCTAGAGGCCAGATGCACACTTTACCTCTCTGCATATCTGGAGCATCCTCAGATCAAAGCAATGCACCTTCTTCTAATGCCGTCTTTTCTTCCGCTCCATCTCTGTCCAAGCTGTTTCTTGGATGGCACACCTCGCTTCTACCCCTCCTTGTCTGAGTGTTCTCATGCTGTTTCATTGCCACCTAGGTCACCTGGGAACAGAGAAGCTTAGTTCTTTTCTCTTCTCCTCCACACCACTTTGGATGGTCTTCATCAGCGTGTCTCCATTTATGTCCACCCCACTAGAGTCAGGAGCTCAGGTTCACTAGCTGAACAGGTATCCCCATCAAGTGTGTCCCCATCAGCTGTGGTGCCAGCCAAGACTTTTAAGTACTCTGGCACTAATTCATAGGAGGATAAATGAATGGTTCCAATAGACACCAAGTTATGGAAGGTTTATCTTGCAGCCATATGCTGGAAAGTGTCTCCTGACTCAGAGTGACCCCTTCAGGCAGAATGGAACTTCCAGATAGGATTTCCTTGATTGTCATCTTGGCAAGAGTGAATGACCGCGTGTTTTACCGGAGAAGTCACTGATGGATTTGAACTGTCTCACTTCTGAATTACAGACATGCTTCTTCACCATTGCTCCATCTGGCATACTACAGAGACATAGAAACTTCTTTTTTTCCATAAAAACTTCTTGACACTCCTCTACATGTTCCTTCTTCCCCGAGAAGCAATATTATTTAAATACTGCATCCAGTATCAAATACAGAGAAGCAAAAATCTCTATTCCAGTTTTACTGGTCTAATTATCAATAAGGAGAACTGAGGAGGTGGGGGGGGGCTTGTCATCCATTTACCACAGAGTTAAAGCAGTAGCAGTAGAAATAGTAGCACATGTAGTAACAATAGTAGAAGCAAAAGAAATAGCAACAGGACTATTTGAGTAGTAATAATGGCACCAGTTGTAGTTGTGTCAGCTAAGGCAGCATTAATAATAGTAATACAGGAGGAACGATGATAGTAATTGTAATAGCAGTAGTAGCTGTAGCACTATTGTAGTGGTGGTGGAGGTATTGTAGTAGTACTAATAGAAAATATTAAAAGCAGCAATGATAACATTACTACTATTCGTACTAATAATGTAGGAGTGGTAACAACCTTCACAATCATAATTGGTGCAGTTGGGTGTCTTGAACCTAAATGCTAATTCATATTAACCCTAAGTAAAACAGAATGCAATGCAGCCAAGTCTTGCACCATCCACACAATGACTACCATGTGTTTGAGCCCATGACTGCATCCACCATGTCAGTTGATTTCATTTGGGGACTTTTGCTTTGTCTCTGACACCTTTGCTTGACCAGCATGCTGCCCTTCTCCAGAGAGTGTTTCTTCTTGACCACCTTTCCAAGGTAAACGATAGGAAAGATCCCCTTCCTTGCTTCTAGGATACATTCATTCTGGCTGGTTCCTCATCCAAGACAGTCTATTTGTTCTTCTGGAAGTCTTTGGTATCTTTGGTATTTCTGATGGAAGGAGCACATCAAACTGTGTGATCCAAAGATAGCTAATTATAAGATTCAAAACTGGAAAATAGAATGGGAACAGTAAGCCAAATCCTAAATAACTGGATTGTAGAAAACTATAGGTGAAAATGTTAGCTCAAAATCCATTTGCAGGGTCCCACATGAGATGAGCCTCCGGGGACTCCCCAGCAAGCTCTGACAAGTTGTGTGTCAGCCATTGTAAAGGGATGGTGGTCAAAATCAGATGGTGACCATTGTAAAGAGGATTGTAGCAACTTTACTCAGGCTGAAATATAACATCTTGTAATAAGACCTACCTACCAACCCAATGTGAACTTGCTCTAAATTTTTCTTGTTTTCTGCTTTCTATTATATTGAGGCCACTACTGGTCTTGAATAACCACAGTTTATGCATCCTTGTTTGGCCTGTGCCCCAGCTCGTGCAGTTATTTGTATAGAGAAACTGAGATTGATGGAAACATGAAGGAAATAATGGAGTTGATGATTACCTGGGGACATGGCAAGGGAAGAGAAGTGAAAGGGGAAATCAATATTGGCGTGCTAAAATAAGGAGGAAAGAATCTATAAGATAGATTGTGGTGATGGCTGCACAGCCTTCTTGATAATATTGAGCCATTGACTTGTATGAAATGTTAATTATAGGTCAATAAAAAAGAGTAGGTCTCAGAGTCTTTTCTGACATTCGTTTTTGTCTTGTCTTTCCTCTTTCCCTGCCTTGTAAATGTCCTTTTTCGTTCTTCATGTATCATGCCCTTGATACCTTCCCACAACTCATCTGGTCTCTCATCATTAGTGTTCATTTCATCAAATCTGTTCTGGGATGGTCTCTAAGCTCAAGTGGGAAGGTTGTCCTTCGGCTCTCATGGACTGATTTTAATTTCTTTAGCTTCAACTTGAATTTAGATTGGAGCACTTGATGATCTGTTCCACAGTCCACCTTTGGCCTTGTTCTGACTGATGACATTGAGCTTTCTCCATAGTCTCTTTCCACAGATGCAGTTGATTTGATTCCCCTTCATTTCATCTGGTCATGTCTATTTGTATAATTGCTGTGTATGTTGTTTAAAAAGGTAACTGTGGGATAGAAGTTATTTTCCCTATGAAATATTACCATGCATTCTTCAGTGTCTTTTCTATCACCAAGGTCAATTCCAACTTCTATCCCTTCCTCTTTGTCTTCAGTTTTTACATCCTAGTCATCAATAATTAGCAATTCATTTTTAGTGCCTGTCTGATCAATTTCTGACTGCACAAGTATTTTTAGACATTGGCATTAGTAGTTCGAGAGTAAATTTAAATAAGAGTTGTATTGTTTATTTCTTGTACTCGTATGGATGATATATTACCCCAGGCAGTTTTATACTTCAGAATTGATCTTGAAATGTATTTTTAAAAGAAACAGTTTTATTGGCATAGACTCACAAATCATACAATTCAATAGCTTGGTCGTATTAATAATGGCTGTACAATCATCACCAAGATCAATTTTAGAATATGTTTCTTTGTTCTTGTATTCCTCCTTATTAGTCCCCTGTCCTTTTGATGACTAATCACACACCATTACTCTTCCATTTGTCCTCAGCATAGGAGCGCATATAATTGGCCCATGCAAAGTGGCCAATACAGGCACATATCTGCTCATGCAGGTCTAGGGTTTTGATCTTGATGCATGCCTCTTCGTTTCTGATGCGCGCCCATTTTCCTAGATGTATGCCTCCTGTCATCCACATCCTGATGGTGCACAGAGGTGGTCAGTTGTTCTTCCCATTCTGAGGGTGGCACATCCACAGAGAAGGGTCCTCTGAGCTTTACTTTATCCATCTCCTGATGGTCACCTCTATGTTGAGAAGACTGCTCTTCACGGCCCCATGTCGAGTGTCTTCTGACCAGAGAGGCTTATCCTCCAGCACTACCTCAGACAACCTTCTGTTATTGTTCTTAAAGTTTTCACCGGCTACTTTTACGATAAGGACACCACCAAGTCCTTCTTCCCAGCCTTTAATAGTCAGGATGCTCAGCTACAACTGTCTCCATTACAGGTGACCCCAGAGGAGTCTGAAAGATCACATGGCAGCACCATGGAAGCCACCCAAGTATGGAAGGGATTGGTTCTCCTGAAACCTGCCCAGAGCACGTGAGAAAAATCTCCGCATATTTGCCCCTATGGAGCATTCTGACTGTAATTCTTCCAAGAAAGTTTTCTTTGTCCTTTTTGTTGGTCCATGGTACTTTTCAGGATTCTTCACCAGCAACATAATTCAAATGCATCAATTCTTCAGTCTTCCTTATTCAACATTCAACATTCACATGGGTAGGATCCAATTGAAAATGCCATGGCTTGAGTCAGGGGCCCCTCAATCCTCAAAGTAGCATTCTTATTGTTTAACACTCTAAAGAGATACAGGCTAGTACTGTAAAGTGTCACTTGATCTTGACTGATGCCTCCATGAGCATTGATTGTGGATGCAAACAAGGCAAAATCCTTGTCAGCTTCAATCTTTTCTGCATTTTTCATAATGTTACCTATTGGTTCAACTGTGAAGATTTGAGTCTTCTTTACACTGAATCTTAAACCATTCTGGAAGCTGCAATTCTTGATATTCTTCAGCAAGTTCTTCAGGTATATTCTCAGTCTGGAAGCCCTGCTGAAACCTGTTCCCTTGGATGACCCTTCTGGTATTTAAAATACCAGTGACACAGCCTCCAGCATCACAGCAACACTGCAGCTACCACAAGATAGCAAAACTGGCAGACAAGTGGGGTGGAATATTAGTCATTAATAATACCAGTAATGCTCATTGCAGCAGCAGCAGTAATAGTAATGTGCTGCTAGTGGTCATCGAATCTATATCCTTCATAGTTTACATTCACTGCCTGTGAGTAAAGTCCAATTCAGCGAATCTCTCCTTGTGGCATCAGAGACGGGAAATCTTCACAGAGCAGGCAGCCCCATCTTCTTTCTGTGGAGCAACAGCCGGGTTCGAATCAACAGCTTTTCTGTTAGCAACCCGATGCTTGATTCCCTACCCTGAGACTTCAGCAATAATAGTGGCAAAAGAACTGAAACAGTGAAAGAAATGCACGGGGTTATACATTGGAGACCTCCCTAACTCTTTAACTTGCATTTCATTTTCTTCAGTCTTGGAAGCAACTCAAGACAAAATATAACCAGCTGATCAGACTGATGGTAATTAGAGAAAGGAGAAGGGTACAATGGTGTGAACTGCTCAAGCAGCTCTTCCACTCATGGATGCCAAGCAAAAAGCGATAGGGAGGCGAAGAGCGAGAGAACCAAAATCACGATTGTGTCCACCAGGTTTCCTACGCAGAAGTTCTAAGAACAGCAAAACAAGAGTGTGCGGTAGGCAAAAACCCTCTTCTCTGTCAATAGGAAGGCTAGTTACAGCTGGAGGAATGCTGGCTGGTTCCAGGCAGCTGCCCAACTTAGGGCTTAGCAAATGACGAGTCAATTGGCTGGTGTGCAGAGTCCTGGTTGATCCTCAAAGCTGGACCCTGGCAAACCCAACCCACGGAGGCATCCTCAGGCGATGGGTTGGCTCTCGCTTTGCTTCTCCCACTTGGCTCCCTGGAGCATTCTTCCTGATCCTGGTCAAGTGCAGGCATGCCGAGCTCTGTGGAAGGAAGCAAAGGGGAAGGGGAGAATGGACAGTCCCTGGATCGACAGCAACATTCACATTTCCAGCCGGCCTCTCCTCCAGCTTCAACTGTGACTGGCACTCATGCAAGACAACAGCAGCTGAGCGCGGTGTATGTGGTTACCACGTCCAGGGCCAGCAGTCTGGATTGGAAAGTGCCCCTGGCACTCAGACCCGGTGCCATCAAGAGACCTCTGTTTTCCAAAGCAGAATGCATTCGGAATTGTCTGTGACCGTGGTACCTCCACCCCCAGGATGATTGAATTCTCCTGGAATGTGGACTGTTGGCATCAGGCACCGGATGGGCTGTTCACGGCAAGTCAAGGCTGCCAGGAGGGGACAAAGACTCACTCTGGAAGGAGAACACAGGAGACCTGAGGAGTGGGCAAAGCTCGGAGGTGGTTTATGTCTACTTCAGAGGCAGAAATGCCTGGGGACTCCACAGCTCACCCACAATGCTGACAACTCATGGTGTGGTGACCCACTTCAGAGGGGACATGGCCTTCAGAGCCCCAGGTAGTGCAAGGGGACAATCAGGATCATGCACAATCACAAGGAACCCAGTGGCAGCTGTTGGTAACTAGGGAGATAACCAGTGGATGCTGTGAGCCTTTATCCTTATCTCTCTTTCTCTTCCAAGACGTCAGAGCTAGAAAAGCCAGACTTATCCCAGCAATTCATTCCTTGATCTGCAAAGGACAACAGACCCATGCTCGGGGCGAGGGCAGCATGTCCTGACTTGCATCTCAGGTCCTGAGCACTGGGAGTCTCCATGCTGGTCCTCCAAGGGGCATCCAGGGGAAGGCTGAGCTCACTGGCTGCCTGGGCACAGAGCAGCTTTCCATTCATGTTCATGGTCCTCACAGTCCTCTTCCATCGGGGACACGTCCTGGGACACCCATGGAATGATCATGTAATCTTGATTCTGACAATCTGCGATGGGAGACTGAAACACACACACACACACACACGGAAACTAGAGACTCTCCCCATAGAGCTCAACTCAGGGTTGGTATTGAAAGGGTCAAAAGTTGAATTTGGCTAAATGTGCAAATTAGTGATTCCTGGTCACTGAGAGCAGAAGCAGGAAGCAAAGGTGAACCTCAGCACTCCCTCCCGACAGAGGGAGGAAGATTCTCAGACTGGAGTGTGACTGCCCCAAGGGCTATGTCAGGGCTGAACAAGGACTCGGACTCTCCAGACTCCAAGTCCACTGTCTGTTGTCCTGGAAAAATCACCAAATGCTCAGAGGGATCTGGAAACCTCTGTTTTCATCCATTTCTAGTGAATAGTCGTGATGATGGGGACAAGACGGAAACCATCCTGACTACTCCTCGTTCACTCACATTTCCTGACAAACCATGGTCCATGCAATCGTGACCTGGACATGCACAGTATAGGACACGAGTCAGCAGCTTCAGCACCCCTAGTAAACCAGACAGAGGGGGCGGCAGCGTCTAGGGCTCTTTTCCTGGGCAATTCTGATCCATCTGGATTTGTGAGGATCCCTAATCCAGGCCAGCAGCGACTCCATGCCGGTGAACTTGGTTAACTTTTGGTTTCCTTCAAGTTTTCAGATAACTTGGGTCTAAAGCCAGTGCCCATGAAAGCAACCATTCGTTTGAGCAATTAAATTATCGTTGGTGGTGGGGTGTCGTTAGGTGCCCTCAAGTTTGTTCAGACCCACAGTGACCTATACACCACGTATTGGTTCACTGCCTGGACCTGTGCCAATCTTCACAATTGTGCCTGTGCTGGAACCCACCGCTGTGGCCAAGGTGCAAGCCCTTTCCTCAAAGGCCTTCCTCTCTTTAGATACCAAGCACGAGGTCTTTCTCCAGGGACCGGTCTCTTCTGACAGCATATCCAAAACGTTTAAGTTTGTAAGACTAAACCTTGCCATGCTTGCCTCTAAACAGCACTCATGCCTTCGTCCAGGACAGATTTGAGTAATGAATGCCTTACTTGAGTAAAAGAAAAACAAAACTCAAACCCGTGCAGCACGAGATTTCTTTAAACTGTTAAGATTAAAGTCATTACCTAGTGGATTAATGGGTGTCTGACCCAAGTGTGCATATTTTCCATCACCTCACAGGCATTTGAAAACTAGACAATGAATCAATGAATCAAAGCATTTCTGTTTTCAAATTAGGATATTGGCAAAAAGTATCAAATATGCCAGGCGCTACCTGGAGGAGTGTTTACTTAGTGGTTGCAGCAGCACATTGACAGGGAGTTGCCAGATGTTCCGGACAGATTCAGAAAGGCACCTTGAACAAGGGATATCAATGCTCATTGTGAGATGGAGTATTGCTCAAAACAGAGATCATCAGAGAGATGTCTACATGTGCTTCATTGACTCTGCAAAGGCATTCAAGTACACGGACCATAATAAACGGTGGGGAACCTTGAGAAGAACAGGAATTCCAGAATACCCAATTGTGCTTATTTGATGCTTGTACATGGGTCAAGAGGCAGTTATGTACACAGAACGAGAGAACACTACATTGTTTAATATCAAGAAAGATATGCATCTGGGTTGTATCCTGTCATTACACATGTTCAAACTGTGCGATGAGCAAATTATCATAGAAGCTGTATTGTGTGAAGAAGAAGGTGACATCTGGATGGGAAAAAGACTTATAACCCCCCATGGTATGCCTGCTGAAAGTGAAGATGAATTGAAGCACTGGCTGATAAAGATCAAGTATCTTTACCTGCAGTGTGGATTGCAACCCACTGGAAGCAAGAGCAAAATCCTCACGACTAGACCAAGAGGTAACATCGTGATACGTGGAGAAAAAGGTGAAGTTTCCAGCAATGTTTTCTTACTTGGCTCCACAATCAGTGCTCATGGAAACAGCAACCAGGAGATGGGAAGACAGTACACTAAGTAAATCCACTGCATGAGACCTCGTTAGAGTATTGAAAAACAAGGATGCTGCTTTGTGGACTCCTGTGTGTCTGATTAAGCCATGGCATTCTCCATGGCATCATATGGGTGTGAAAGTGGGACACTGAAAAAGGAAGACCTAGAAGGAAGAAGACATGCATTTGAATTGTGGTGCTGGAGAAGACTATTTAAAGTATTGTGGTAAGGCCAGGGTGCTCTTTAGAAGTCAGGATAGCAAGCCTTCTTCTTACATATTTTGGAAACGTTGTCAGGAAAGACCAATCCCTGGAGAAGACATCATATTATATAAAGTGGAAGGGTGCGAGGATCATCACAGGACTGCATCCGTGGTCTCGGGCAAAGGAATCACTTTGAGGATGGCGCAGGACCGTGCAGTGATTTGCTCTGCTGAGCATGGGGTTGCTCTAGCTGGGAGGCAACTGGACAGCGCTACCAGCAACCACCAGAAGGATGAGTAGATCTGTCTTGGAAGAAATATAGATATAATGCTCCTCTGAAGCAAAGGTGCAAGGCCTCGTGCCTCTATGGGGGGCATGTGATCAGAAGGTTCCAGTCCCTAAAGACATTGTGCTGGGTGAAGCAGATGGTGAGAAATCAAGAGGCCAAGTCTCAGCAAGATGGATTGACACAGTGCCTGCAACAACAGCTCCACCATAGCAACAAGTGTGAGGAGTGGGCAGCGCTGGGTAGCGTGGCATTCCCTTGTTCGTGAAGCTGCTATGAATTGGAACCAACTCAATGCCCACCCCCCAATGCCCACCCCCCCTAACCACCACAGACCTCTAGACCATGATAATGGAATGTTAGGGAGCTTTTCAACCTGGGCTGATGTGTCACTTTCCTTGAGCTCCTGTCATAGAAATGCCACAAGAGGGAGGTTCTGAGAAACAGACACCCATTTTCTCACAGGTTTTTTTTTTAACCATGCTGTTGTTAGGTGTCATCAAAACAGTTCTGACTCATCGTGACACACTGTGCCTGTCCGTGGACCACCCTCACAACTGTTCTTGTTTCGAAGACTTTGGAAGCTCCACTCTTGTCTGCCTTCCTTTGTATTCATTGGAAGTCACTGGAGATCCATGGCTTGTACATTCTTTTTTTGCATGGAGTTTATCTTCCCCACTGTGTATTCATTGTGCTGCTACGGATTTATTGCTGTTAGGTGCTGTCAAGTCTGATCTGACTCACGGGAAGCCTGTATGCAACAGAACAAATCACTGGTGGGTCCTAACAGTCATTGCTTCGCTTGAGCTGTTTGTTGTAGCCTGTGTCAACCCATCTCTTCTGAGAGTCTTCTTATTCACTGGTCCTCTACTTTACTAAATAGTATGTCCTTTTCCAAAAGATTAGACATTCCTGACAACTGGCCCAAAGTAGACCAGACAACTTCCTCAAGTCAAAAGGACATTTTACCTATACTTGTCCCAAGACAGATTTGTTTTTTTCTCCCAATAATCAGTGGGATGTTTTTTGGAAACATCATGATTTAAATGGATTGTTTTGTCTCCAGCTTTCCATATTTATTGTGCAACTTCCACATGCACATGGTGTGATTGAAAATGTCATGACTTGGGTCGGGTGCACCTGAAAGACACCTTTGCTCTCTAACATATTACCTCTGGCTTGTGCAGCAGACTTTCCCAAGACACTCCGTGTGCCTTGGTGACTCTTTAGAGGATGGAGAAGTAATTAGGTTTAGGACCCTGGCATAGAAAGCCTCATTTCTAGGGAGGGTACATTGATAGGTAAAGAGATGAAGCTTCTAACACAGCTGAGAGCATAGCTCCACTCATGACGTGTGCATTGACAGGGAACTCTGCAGGTTTGGGCAACTGATCGCCCCTTTCTTCCAGGCCTTTCACCTGATGCGGAGACTTCAAAGGCCAGCCATGCTCCTGTGGGATGTGCCTTCTAGCTTGAAACTCAAAATGAAAACGTTTGATTGCCATCAAGTAAACTCCTGCTCACAGCAGCCCCACAGGATGGGGTAGGGCTGACCCAGAGGGTTTCCAAGGCTGTGTCGCTAAGCAGAGTGCCACATGTGTCTCATGTGGAGAAAGCTGCCCAGCTCTTGAACCACTGTGTCAGCTGCGCTTCTTACAATCAGAGGAGGCTATGGCATCCTATTCTCGCAAATGAGAACAATGGAAATGTCTTCTGAGAGTTTTGAGAAAGCTATTCCTTTCCTGATAACCAAAAGGACCTGGGAGAAGAACCACTGGGCAGGTGGCAGCCTTTGGTCCAGTGTGCGGAGGCACTGTGTTTGCTTAGGATGCAGGCTGCTCTGCAGGCACTTTGCAGCCAAGAGGGGACAGTCCGGAGAACCACAGCAATGCCAGCCCATGGCAGCAAACTCACCAAAGCCCAACATGATGAGGATGCACAGTAAAAAAGGAAGTGGATTCCGTTTCTCGATACAGATTACTTTATCAAAGCTACCATTTTGTTTACCTAAGAAATGCTGCCTCTTCAAGTATCATGAGTGACTATTAGATCATACGATTTAGTATCAGATTGTCCATAAATTGTGCTCAAACGAAATCCATGTGCAGATTGTATGCTGGCAGGTAAAGAACTGTTAGCCGTGTGGCAAAGAGGAAAAAGAGAGATATGTTATCTGGGTAGACTAGAGAAAAAATTCTGAAGCACTCATGTATATAAGAAAAAGTTTTATACACAAGAGCAACTATATATTAAGAAAACACCCCAACCCAGGCCAGTCCAAGGCTATAAATCCAATATTAGCCCTTATATCTCATACCAGCCTATAAGTCTTCTTCTGGTTCATGAAGCAATGCAATGACACCAGGACAATCACAGGCCAGTGGGTGCAGAGTCTTGTGTATTCAGTGTCATTAGGAGCGTCTCAGCACTGACAGGGGTCTCCCTGTGGCTCCTCCGGCTTCAGAGGTCAGTTTCCATCAGGGTAGGTCCATGGGGCTCCTCTTCTGGGATGTCTCACAGGGAGTCAGCCTTGTGTCTTGTCAGTAGAGCGTCTCCCAGAGAGCATTAGTGTTGTCAGCCGAAAGTCTACAAGGAAGGGAACTAAGAGACATAGTGTCTCCGCCTCCAAGAAGGCATCACCACATTTCCCAGAATTCTCAGGAGAAGGCCATGCCCACACAGAGGTCTCATTGCCTATCTCCAGATTGTCAGGCTAGACTCCACCCCTACACTCTTCATCCTCAAACTGACACTGTTAGGTGACTGCCACAGGAAGGAAGCAAGAAATGGGCATGCTTGGGTGGTGAGAAGGCTAATGTCCTGTGTCTGGTAGACTAGGCTTTGGTTCTCAGCTGGTTGACAGACACGAGAGGGATCACCATCGTGAGATGTTACAGGATGTAATCACACTCATGAGGCGATAGGATGCCATCAGTCAATCCGTGAAAAGGTGGGTTTCCTTGAGTGCGTGGCTGCTTCCAGTCTCTAAAGGGATGTTCTGGAAAAGACTTACTCCAGTTCTCTGGACCCTGCCCACCATTCATCACCTGGCGTTCTGCTTCTCAGTACACAGTCTGAAGAAGTCCCCGACCTGCTTTCGGATCGGCTGACTTGTGGGCTGTCAGTCCCCACAACCTGCAGAGCCAGGACAGTTCCAGCCTGCGTGCTGAGCCTCTGATTTAACACTTGCCACCTATGCAATTGGGTGAACCCCTCTCCTATAATCAATCCCTCTCTATCAGGGTGCACAGCTCACTGGCTCTGCTCCTCTGGCTAGAGGACCCAGAGGAAGACAAGGGTGCAGTCATTCCCCTGGGTGCCATAAGGAATCTCCACAAATGGGCTGTCTGATGACAAGCAGAAATGTTTCCTGAGCTTCCAGTCGAGGTATTGCCAGAATGGATTCCTTTTAGATACTCCGAGAGGGGGTCTGTTCCTAGCTCTGGGGCCCGTTGGTACTGCTTGCTATTTCTAGACTTGCAGACACACCATTCTAATTTCGTTTCTTATCTTCAATTGACTTACACTCTGTGTTCCACCTCAGGCCTCCCTCTCTTTTTCCTAAGAATCTAAACCTTAGCTTTTCAAGCCCATGCGCTTCATCCGGGAACAGAGTCTTGGTGGTGCAGAGGCTGAAAAACTCAGCGGTAAACAGGAAGGTCGTCGGTGCAAACTCTCTGGAGAAAGATGTGGCAGCCTGTGTCCACAGGTACATGTGACTTGGGGAATCCCATGGGAACGGTTCTCCAATGCCCTCTGATAAGTCCACACCATTGCCTCAATCCCCACTCTCAGCAACCTTCTGGGACAGAGTTGAACTGCCCCGTGGGCTTCAGAGACTAATTATTTAGGATAGTGGAAAGCCTCGTATCTCTCCAGTGTATTTCTCCTTGTGATTTGCAGCCCAAGGGATAACCCTCAATGCCACCGGGGCTCAGGAGTCTCCTGTGATCGTGTTGCTCTGAGTCAGAATTGGGGATGATCTTTGGCCCAAATCTAGGAGAGATTCATTTTGAGATCTTTACCTTAGTTTCACCTAGAAAGACCCTTTTCTAAATAGCTAGTGGGGGTGAGAACTTGGGTATATTGGGGGTGGAGGGAGTGTATAACCCGGCCTAGAAAGGTGTTCATAGTCTAGATGTTACTATTCTGGTTCGTGTCTAGGTAATATGGCTTCATGATTAAGTAACAATGGTACGAATCTGTAGGAGACAAAGGACACATCAAGATGCTATCAGTGACATGCATACTCAAAAAAGACAGTTTGGGGAAGGGTGTGGGGACAGAGAATCTTGAGTCCTGTGCTTCTCCTCCGGCCCAGATTGCCCACAAAGCATCCAAGAAAAGCTCCACATTTTACCTTGGCAGATTTCGGGCAAGTTTTCACATATTGGCACCACTCTTCCAGCGTACGGTTCTACTTAAAGCAATAATTGGTCCTGAGATTAGAGGGATAAAAGTCAACACAACAGGTGAAGTTGATAATTATTCTCCCTTGCTGTGGACATAACCAGTTTCAGTTTTTGGTCCTATCTTAAGTATGACATCTCAGTGACAAATTAAATCAATTAAGCCAAGAGCTCCTAGAGGGTGAGTAATAAGCTGGACTGAAAAAGATAGGCATCACAGTGAATGTTGAGCTTCTACGGAGGCCTCAGAGCTTGAGCAAGACCCTGTGCTTAGCTGGGCTCTCCGGCTCCTGTCTATAAAAAGCAGGGATTGGCCTGGCTCTCTCTTCTCCCCTCTGCCTTTCATATATCACGAGTCTTTGCACACACTCCCTTCATAATTTGGACAGGAGTTGCTATATTTTTCCCCTTGCATATGATCAGTATGGAGATTTATGGAGACGCGTGCTTCTTTTTATACAGCGAAAGAGGGAAACACACACACATTATACACAATAGCAGCAAATGAACCTTTGCCAGCCTCACCCGCATTTACACAGCAACAGCAGACACAGTGACACCAGACTGCAAGGAGAGAAAGTGAGTCTGTCAATATTTACTGAGACCAAAATGGTAACGCCGCCTGTTTTCCTCCATTCATTCAACAAACACGTGTGGCGAGCTGAGCCTGGTTCTGGAGCCAGGTTTCGGTGCAGGCCCCCGAAGACGGAGCCGGGAATGGGATGAATTCTTGACGTGGAGGTGCTCCGCATGCAACTGACAGATGTTCAAGATGACCCAGGCGCGGGCGACGGGACTCTGGCAGGATGGAGTTCTGGACCTGTGACAGCTCCCAAGAGTGGGTGCATCTTCCCCCATGCTTACAGGCACCATCGGTGGCTTCTGCAAGGTGAGTCTTCGCCAAATTCTGAAGCCCATGTTGCAGGGGCAGGTGGGGGTTTCCTCCTCGCGATCTCAGTATGTGAAGTGATTTGAATCCTATAGTTTTCTTGACCTTGAAGCAAACCCCACTGAAACGGAGCGCTTCCTGTGCTTTCCTGTTGACTGGGTTAGCCCCTTCTGACTACCTTCCGAGGTGGATGATTGCCAATGAATGACACCAGGGACCATGTCGAGCTGCAGCTCAGATCAAGCTGCACAGGCCCTGCAATTTTCCCAAGATCCATCCGGACCATGAGAAGGATGCCGGAAACCTCCACAGTCCTCTGCTATTGGCTGGTCTTGGTAAACGTGTCTCAGCGCATGAAGCCAAATGAAACATGGTAAGCGAAGCCAAGGGTGGTGTGGACTTTGCCTATTTTGAGTGGAGGGAGGGGAGATCTGGGGTATTCTGGAATTCCCCCGAATCACCCTGGCTGGTGTGATTATCCATGTTTACATTCAGGAATTTTGAATGAGGATGAGTCCTTCCATGTGCAGTAAAAAGACTCTGGATCCAGACTGCCCACTGCTCTTTGTGGCCTGGGAAAAACCTACCTTCTGGCATCTATGAACTGGAGCTGGCAACCTGTCCTTATTCCCTCCTGGGAGTGAACACCAGAGACGGTCCGCATATGACTCTCCTTATTGAAATCAAGATGGTTCCGATTCAGCATAAGAGGCTTGGCTGTGATGGTGGGTGACCTGCATTCCAAACAAGGGCCTCCGGATTCCACTTAACTCATGTATCTCATTTCTCTAAGCTCCAGATAAAGACTGAACTATGCCCTCCCCCCCACCCCTGTGAGTGAAATGCAATGTTATACAATGTCGTGCAGTCATTTTCCATAAAGCCCTCTATCTGCTTGCTCACTGCCATTCAGTCGATGCCAACTCCTGGAAAGTTTATAGGGCAGAACGGAGCTATCTCTAAGGGGCCCCAGACTGTAACTCTTTCCTGGAGTGAGAAGCCTCATTTTTCTCCTGGGGAGCAGCTGGTGGTTTTGAACTGCTGGTCTCAGGGTTAGTGGCCTTGTTCCTCACCTCTATGCACTTCAAAAACTCAAACTTCACTGCCAGCACACCCACCCTGATTCTGAGTGACCCTCCAGGACAGAGCAGAATGGTCCCGGTGCGGTTCCAAACTGTGGCTCTTTATGAGAATAGAGAGCCCCACCGGTGACTGGTGGCCTCCAACTGCTGACCTTGCTGTGAGTAACCCCATGCGTAGCCAGCACTCTGAGCACTAGGCTGTGGGAGGTTCCCTGAAGCAGTCTAATGTTATGAACATGATTCCAAAGCAAGAGCGGATCACTTCTAAGACTTCACATAGAACAGATTAGACACCAGGCCACACATGGGCAGGAGAGAGAGCTGCCAATGAGGACCCCAGAGGAACCAAGAAATCCCAGTTGAAAGAGGCTGAGAGAAAGGAGTATCTCTCCACTGGAGCCGAGACAGAGAGAAAGAGAGAGAGAGAGAGAGACAGAGAGAGAGAGAGAGAGAGAGAGAGAGAGAGAGAGAGAGAGACCCTCTGAAGCTCACATCCTCGATTTGTACTTCCAATCTCCTGACGTGTGAGAATATAAAAGCTTCTCCCTTAAAGCCACCCACTCATGGTATCTGTCTTCTATTGGCCTGAAGAAGCACTTCAGACAGGTGAAGATTGGCCTAGCTCTGCAGCTTGGTCTCTCAGGTCTTCCAGCTTCATAAGGAATTCTGTGAGTCTGTCCATGACTTTTCCACTCAGAACTAAGACCCCCCTTGGCCAAAGAGACGTGGGAACCTTTGATAAACCTGTGTCTATCAGAGAAATCCCACCACCTCCACCACCCCCAGCTGTGCCTTGCTTTGTGCAGTCTGCTGTCTCTGAGTTGCTGGGTGTGTGCGCTCAGGACTAGGCCCGACTCCTCCATCCATCTGTGTGAGAACCACAGCATGGAGAAGCCCTGTCCACACTGAGCACGCTGCTTTCTTCGTGAGCCCTGCTCGATCAGAAATACCATCTGAGAGAGGCAGCTTAGGAGATCCGAGATCTCAACTCCAGGCAAGGCCTCCAGAAGAAGTCTCTCTATCCCACCGGCCCCCTTTGCCAGGGCATGATTCTTGTCTCTTTGCATCATCTATTTCTCAATTTCTAGGCCATCGCTAGATGGGGTGAAGCCTACCTTCTCCTGCCTGTGCACCTGGCTCAACCCACATCCCATCCGATCTTTCAATTCTCAAAAGGGATTGGCTTACAATTAGATGACCCAATTAGCATAACAAAGAAAACCCTGTTCCAAATGGGATCACATCCATAGGTAAAGGAATTAAGATGCCAGTATGTTTTTTGGAGGAAACACAGTTGCATGTAGGACATGTTCCCTTGTGTCAATTTGCTTCTGTGTAGACACGTTTAACACCTCACCAGCCCCAAAGGAGCAAATGTGGTCTTCTGAAAGCAGGATTTGGAGTCTGGTCTTTGCAGAGGGGTGTTTGGGCCTCTGGCCACCAGGGTTCAGATCAAATCCCTCTCTCCCAGCAAACCCGCCAGAGTCTCACAAAGTCTCTGCAGCCCCCACCACGGAAATTGATTTTCTCTCTGAACACAGGGTATTCTCCGAGATCAAACGTTTTTGCGCAGACTAAACATCTCTGACAATAAGCCCAAAGTTTCATAGCAAAGCAATTTCACTTGGTAATTTGCTCAGTACTAAATGGTTTTAGTTCTTCTAAGTTCATCGCTCATTAAATTATTTTCCCAGGACCATTCATTTTTAGCATAATAAGGCCTGCGTGCCTACACCATAATAGGACCTCTGCAATGTGAGTTCCTGGGTAACAATGCCTTCTTTTCTGTAGTGGAGATCTAATCAACCTCACTGAGGTGAAGAACTGTGAGCGAGATTTCCAATCACATATGTTAAAAGGGCTTTTCTATGATAACTTGCAACATGCAAGAAGAGCCAGGTGTGATGTGTTTGATTCTTGAAGAAAATGATGATCGCTCCTCCTTCCTGAGCTACTGCAAATCAGGGGGTTGGGGTGGGGGCTCTGGTGTAAGGGACACATTCCTTAAAGGAAGCGCATCTTACCCCAGGGTAGAAAGATCCCTCTTCCACTAAGTTCACTGAAATCGAAAATCAATATGAAATCTAAAATCAATATCAACAACATTAGCTCAAGATGGTCCCAAGTACGTACATCTGAGCACCACGGTTGCCCTCATGGTTTCGGCGACTGTGTTTCAGGTGCAGAGTGCCTGAACTTCCTTCTCAGGTGTCGAGGGTGGGACTTGAACCCTGAAACTTTTGGATGACCAGCTGGACTTGCTAGCTGCTCACTGCCCAGAGCTTAAAAAGAAATACAGCAACAGAGAGAGAGAGAGAGAGAGAGAGAGAGAGAGAGAGAACAAAATCTCCCAATATAAAATGAGCATGAATTGCAGGCACACTCTTTTCTTCAAAGAAGGGCTAGCATCAGCTTGGCAGGCATCTCCCCATTGCTCTCTCATGCTGCTTTCTTTCTTGTTTGGTGTTAGGTGTTGACAAGCCAGTGGAATGACTCATCCAGGTCCAACCACTTCTAAGTTATTCCAGAGGTTTGTTGTTGTTGATGATGGTGGTGGTGTTTTATTGTTCTTGAGACACTTCAGGCTCACAGCAATCCTTTGGGAAGAAGACTTAAAAACACTGCCCTGCCCTGCAAGATCCCCATAACAGCTGCTATGGGTGATGCCACTGTGTGAATTCATCCTGTGGGGGGTGTTTTAGGGTCCAAAGGAGACCCTAGGTCACCAATAGAAAGTAAGGGGAACTTGAAGAAGTCCCAAACAGAACAAAGGTAAGGCAAGGACACATTGTCGTGGGGAAGCATGGTCATAATGGCACCCCAGGGTTTCTGAGATTGAGGAATTTAGGTAGGACATGAGAGGGCCAAGGAGGCTGTTGCTGCAGCATATTTGGTAGCAGATCAAGACAGTATAGAATCAGGAACAGGACCGTGAATGTGACACACGCATTATGTTAGACAAAACAGCTCACGAGATTGGTCCAGAGCCTTCCTAGCAAGGCAGCCAGCACCTGACTCATGATGATGTGACTTCCATCAAAGACAGAGCCAGGTGAGTCCCTTTGGGATACTGACCTTCCCTGGAGTGGCTGGGGGGTAGGGTGGCAGAGGTTATCCACTTGCCAATGCACCCTTTCTGAGGGCAAGACTGCCCACATCCCTGGTTAATAATCATAAGGAATTCAGGAGAGGCTTAATCCATTGGGAGACTCTGCAAATAGATTTAGCACTCCCACCGTGATCCAGAGCCTTCCCCAAACCTAGTGCTTAGGATGCAAGCTTCAAGACAAGGGTCTTCCACTGTGAAAGGGTTGTGTGACCCCTAGAGGGGACTCAACACATAGGTTGAGAACCGCTGTGCTAAGGCAATAGGAACTGGCCTCTCCCCTCCATCTTAAACCCAGATGACATCTACAATTGTAAAAGTGAGTGACCTGTTCACTTTGTACATGCCAGAGCCCCTCTTCCTCCTGTCCCCCTCTGAACACACACAATCATGTTCTGTGCCTGGTAGGACTGTTTCTGTCTTTCCCTAGATCTTAACTAATAAAATGATGCAAGGTAATGAGACACTGTCATCTCTCCAAGAAACAGAGCGGGAACTGAGCTCTGGAATGATCTGCTAGAAACATATACTCAGTGAAGAGGATGACGTTCAGGTCTCACTTATCTCTTTACTCCGGTCAAATTAAATGGTCCAGATCATCTGCAACAAGATGGATGTAAGACTCCTGGAAGAGGAAGCATGCTATTTTTGAAGGTCCAACTCCTGGACACACACAAGTTTTGTTAGAAAATGCACCTTGTTTGGACACCATCAGCATGAACTTCCATCCAGGTGTCTTATGCCACCCTATCCACCTTTTGGTGTTCATTGGAGTCTCTAAGAATTGTAGATTTCCCCTCTGTCTTGTCTTTTGAAAATGTCCAATGAATGCTTACAGATAACTCACCTTTTGGTTATTGTCTCATTCTAAAAAATATTTAGTCCCTTATTAAATATTTACACAATTGTTCTTCTCTTCCAGATGTGAGACAAAATTTGGGTTTGCAATAACTGCAAGCTCCATGAGGACAGTGGCTGTGTTTTGTTTGTTTGTTTGCTTGCTTCCTGGTAGCTTCTGTGTCGGTTAGGGTATGGACCTAAGAAGGAAACGCTAATAGAAAGACTCAGAAATTCAGTTCTGCTTCTGGCATGGCTTGGCAATCTTCAGAGAAGTGGAATGAGCTCAGTGGAACTCGATTTTCTCATCTATTCATTGGTGTGGAAGTTATATAATCTGTTGTCAATTTGAGAGGATTAAAAGTGAATGGGGTGGAGTCTAGCCTGTCAATCAGGTCACAGCTTGATGACCTCATTTTGAGGCACTAAGGAAATAAATCGCTCACTGGAGATAGGACATCCACTCACTCCCTGGGAGTCATTACAGCTAACAAGACACATGGAATTGTGGTGGGCCCTGAGCTGGAAGGGCCACGTGGAGACCCCTTCCAGCATGGAGGTGCTTACAATGCCACTGGAACCACAAGACTTTCCACTCACTGGTCTGTGATCTTCCTGCATCTGAGGTTATTGCATGTGCTGCGTGAGACTGAAGAGGAACTTATAGACTGTTACAGGACATATGGGCTAACATCAGATTTATGGACTTGATCTGGACTGGGCTGGGATGCTTTCTCAATATTCAATTGCTCATGTATATGTGGCTCTTTCTTATACACCTATGAGCCCTCCTGGAGTTGTTTCTCTAGTTTACCAAGACTATCACAACTGGCATAAATCATACGATGCACCTCACCTATACTAAGTCGAATATAGATTAGGAGGCAGAGTCTCCATTAAATGGGGATGCAAGCATGAAGAGCTGCTGTCGATAGCTGTCTTCTGGTTCAAAAACGGCCTGCAAATGCAGGGTATGACTGTCATCCTTGCTGTTGGAGAACTCATTCTTACTCCCATTGGCACATACAAGATTAATTCTCCAGCACCAAGAGGCAGCCTGCTTCAAAAAGAGAGATACAGAACGATGGGTTCCTTAAGTCATTGATTGCAAATCGAACTCTACTTCATTGTGATTGCATGCCCATTGTGCACGAGTGGGTTGCCATAAAAACTTCATTTTCAAAATCATTTGGTGGGTCATAGTTTCCTAAGTCAAACCCTGGAAGGCAGAGCTAGAACAAGGGGCCAAGGGCCAAGAGAAGCCAGTTTCTGACAAAAATTCTATGTTGATAACTAACTAAACATTTACAAAGATCGGTCAACACATGCCACAAAATGCACCACCAAAATCCAACATTTAGTGTGCGTTCTTGGTGATAGAAAACTGTCTCTGGTTTTAAGGAGTTTGCTACTTTGAAAAGTTAGGGAAGTTACCCACAACTCAAGCTAGTCATCACTCATGTACACTTTTGTGGTTTCATTCATCGATGTTTGTTCACAGGCCATTCGTTGATTCTCTTGTTGGATCAGTCTTTACCAAAGACTTGATATATGCTCTGGTGGTGTAGGATGTGGAGCCTGGAGGTGGAAATGGCAGAGTCAGCAGTTTGAACGCACGTGCTGCTCTGCAGAACGAAGATGAGCCTGTCTGCTCCTGAAGATGTGTATAGTCCTGGAACCCACCAGAAAAGTGCTATGGGGTCCTGTAGGGATTCTGTGAGTCAGAATGAGCTCCGTGGCAATAAGAAGTCTCTCCCAAAGGGTATGGCACAGTATGCTAAGCATCAGGTGGCTAAGCATCAGGTGGCTAACCGAAAGGCTAATGATTCAAATCTAACCGCTGTTCTAAAGGGGGAAGGTGGAACCATCTACTTTGACTAAGTTTACAGTCTCAGAAACCATAAAGGGCATTTCTATTCCATTCTGTGGGGGCACCTTGAGTCAGAATTAGCTCAAGGGTCATGGGTTAGGGTTAATACGTACTCAAGAGTGTTCTGGGAACTAGAGTTATCTATGGTGAAAGAGAAGAAAAAGTCCATGCCTTTATGGGCCAGCAACAGAGAACCATCACAGAAGCATTTAAGTCAGCCAGAGAATGTCAGGTAGATGTCAACCAAGGAGACCCAGAGCACACAGACTGATGACGGAAGGGGTCGGTCCTCAATGAAGGTTTGTAGAATGGCTTCATGGCACGGACAGTGACCAGGGAGGCTTGATGGAGGTCATGGCAATGGAGCTGAAGCCTGTAAGGATAGCAACCAGCACAGAAAGGCTCTGTGTTCCATAGATGGAAAGCAAATAAATCCAGCTCTGCTCTGCGATGTAGAGATAGGCTTGTTGGGTAAAGTCAAGCATACCAGCTTGGCTGGAACTTAGAAACCATTCTTGAAAGGTGATGTTGACAAAGTAGGAAGGAAGAAGATGAACCGAATCTTCTTTAACACATAGACTTCAAATGGAGTCATGACTTCAAATGGAGTCATGCCTGTCTTTTGGGGGGGGGGTAATTCAGAGTCTAGAGAAGCCCCAAGGTGAGGAGTGCCATGGTGGAGGAGACTTGGCTTTACTGGAGTTTGGAGAAAGCGTACTAGTGAAATGGGGCAGATTGAAAAGCTCTTTCATCTGAGTGTGTCAGGAGCATCTGGGAATCTGGTTTAATTTCCAGACATAATCATCTGCTTCTTCAACCTTCAGTTCATATTATGACAGCTCATATTTAGTTCATATGCTTTCTCCTATGCACACACAGGCAGTCATGGAAAACATCAGACCACCCACCTCTCCTACCAGGATGGTAGATGTTTTCTGGAAGTAAGAAGTGTCAAAGTCTTGGGCATTCAAACTCCAACTTCTGCCACTTGTGACTGAACCTACGTAAAGAACTCATCTCCTATTTGCCTTGGAGTTCTTACTTGTAAAAAGCAGATACGACTCTCCCATCAAGTCCCTCTATGTAAAGTACTCATATGTACTACACCTGACACATGGCTGATTCTCTGTGAAGTTTATGTTTGTAGTCTGTCTTTTCTTGCAGTTGAGTTACAACAGTGGTTCTCAACCTGTGGGTCATGACCCTTTTGAGGGTTGAATGACCCTTTCACACATACATACTGGGCCTCTCTCCATCTCCAGGCAGTTTTGCCCACATGGAGATATGCCCACATATGAGTACCCAGCATGAAGACTGTTACCCATGCAATACCATGCTTCAAGACAACGTTTCATTTATTTGAAATTAGAAATAAATATTTCACAATATGCAATAACAATAATAATATTGCAATATGCAATATTGTTTTGTGGTGAATCACTATGCTCAATAATATTCAATGTGTAACAATGAAAATACATCCTGCATATCAAATATTTACATTATGGTTCATAACAGTAGCAAAATTACAATTATGAGTGGCATTGGGTCACCATAACATGAAGAGCCATAATAAAGGGTTGTCACATTAGGAAGGTTGAGAACCAGAGTTACAGGGTGCAGACGAGGCCTGTACAAGGTTTGGGCCATGCTTCAGGATATGCTCGCTCTTGGGGGCTGACAAGACAAGAGAGTAGTTACATACTGTTCTCTCCATCAATGCTGGTACTGGCCTCCCCTATAGACCTTCACTGAGCTAACATACATGCTTAACCTATTCAGACTGGACCCAAAGAAATGACATAGACCTCCCCTTCCCATAAAAGCTCTGTCTCATAAGACCAGGTTGACTCCTCTTGGTAGAACTTATTTAAGTTTGTGAGAGGACCACTATTCCAGCATTAGCTTGATGAAGGAATAGTAGTGCCTTAGTAAAATTCTCACTTCTACCACAGGAGACCTGCGTTCAATTCCACATAAGAATCCTTGGCGTAGCCAATGCTTCTCAAGAAGCAGCACCATTCATCAGTCAGTGAAGGTCTGTGTATTGCAATGATGTTTATCCAGAGTCTCTGGAAGTCTCTGCAGAACTTCCAGATGAAGACATGCCTCTGAGACCGGTCACTTTCCTGGGACATGATTATTTTAAATATATGTCAGCATTTTAATTATAGGGAATTTAACAGACATGAATATTTTATTGTGCTCCATTTCATTAATAAAAAAAATCACTTGAGATTAAATGGTATAACTTGTACTTTTATTTCTCTAGGAAAGATTTATAGATAGCTGCTCTGGTTTTTCTATTGTATGAGTTTTAAATTCATTATGTCTGTATGTGCAAAAGGGGGAAAAGGGGAATCTATAGTAAATATCTTGTTTGATTATATCTCCTTAATTGCATGAGTTAGTTCCTGCCTGGAACCCTAGGGATTTGTTGAAAAGAAGGCAGGTGGGTCTTCAGCATCATTAATGGACTTAATGCTGTATGGGATTTCTCTGTCTGTGTATGAATGCCCTCAGACAAGTGTTCAGTGCTGTGAACTGGGCATTCACAGCCCCAGAACTGAGCAAGTGGACTAGAGCCATGAACATCCACCCAAAAGCGAAGGAAGATTTTGCTTTAGGTTGGATGCTTTATCTCTCTCTCTGAGCAAAAGTGTGTGTGTGTGTGTGTGTGTGTGTAAGAGAGAGATTTACACCAAGAAAATGAAGAAAGTGGCCCACACAGTGGAGAGGTGGGAAGCCTCCCAGACTAGGGGTCAGATGTGCCTGGACACTTCTCTTGATTAATGTAGATGTAAGGTCTGATGAATCTAAGAGCAGCAGGAAGAGGGCAAGCAGGAAGTGGCTGCAGAGTCATAGGAGTCTCAGGTCCACAGGTAAGATGGCAAGCCACAAATGATTCTCAGGATCAGGAGGTACTAGAGCAGCCCTTTGCCTTGAGTTCAAAGAACTGGAAATCGCCCAGCCACGTGGGAGATCCAGACCCATGAAGAAGCAAGCAAGCTTTACCACAGTGACTGTTGATATTGGAATCAAGCCTCGCTTTCAAGGATATCTCATCGAAGAAGATTACAAGGTCTTAATTGCCAAACCTCTGAGAATCCTGATCCAGGCAAGCTGAAGTTTTGACTGTGACACCGTTCCAGCTCCCCACGGTTTATCAAAGACAGTCTGAAGTGTACAGGTGTTTAGAACTGCAAACCTGAACTTTCTCTTCAGTGCCTTGCTTTGGTGTTTGGCCTTAGTAGAAACTTGCCTAATATTGCTTAAAATCAACCAACAGCCATAATAGGCTGTTATCATTTGACACAGGGAAAGATGCACCTCCAAAGAGCATCAAAGAAGAGAAAATTCAGTGAATATCACCATTTATCTCCATTAAATATCACACAAATATTAACATTCATTGACAATGACCGCAGTACCTATATGTAACAAAAGACAGTGTCCTTAGCTGTCCAAAGTAATAAGTTCTGACAATGTTTCTCTGGTTAATAGGCTAGATAATAAGTTCTATGAATCTGAGGCAGTAGTGGTTTCTCTTATATGAGCTCAGTTATAAGTCTTTGGACATCATGTGGGAAGGACCCAGTTGAACTCACCTGGGCTTGACCCCTGGGCTATGGGAGGAATGTATGAGAGTAAGAAGATTCCAACACTTCTGAATTCTCAGAACTAACATCCTGTCATTTCAGCCATATTCTTATGGTCAAAGCAAACCCCTGACCCTGTCTGCTTTTAACTGAAAGTCAGTTACAACAGATGTAGAATGTGATTGGGATGGATAATTGGGGGGCTTTTGCAATCTACTCATCACAAAGAAATATCTGACTTATAGTTTTCATTGGGACAAGAGGAAAGTAAAAGGAAATAGAGAAAAAAACCAGGACGCAAATGATATTTATAGAGGTCTAAATAGAGTCATGTACATGTGTAAATACATGTATATATAACAAGAGGGGAACAGATCTATGGACTTGTATCTGTATGTTAAGAATTAAGGTTACAGATGGACATTGGATCTCGACTTAAGTACGCTCTCAACATAAGAACACTTTGCACTGATAATTCAGCATTCTGTGATGTTCACCTTCCCACCATGATCACTGAAAGCAAAATGGGAGCATAAGCAAATGTGGTGAAGAAAACTGCTGGCATCAGGCTATCAAAAGATATAGTATCTGGGGTCTGAAAGGCATGAAGATAAACAAGTGACCATCTAGGTGAGAAGTAACAAAGCCCACATGGAAGAAGTATACCAACCTGTGTGATCATGAGATGTTAATGGGATCAGGTATCAGGCATCTAAGACCCAGAACAAAATCATGCCCAATGTGAATGGGGAGAGGGGTGTGTATACTGGAGACCCAAAGCCCATCTGTAGACAATTGGACATCCCCTCACAGAAGGGTCACAAGTATGAGCCAATCAGGATGCTGTATAGCACTGGTGAAACTTTCCTCTCGTTCTTTAATGCTTCTCCCCCAGTCCCCCATTATCAGGACCTTGATTCTACCTTACAAATCAGATTAAACCAGAACATGTATAACTGCTACAGATAAGAGCCCACAAGATACGTAACCCAGGATAGATAAACCCTTCAGGGTCAGCAACGAGAACAGAGATACCAGGAGGATAAGGGAGAGGGAGGGGGAGGGAGACTGATCATAGGAATCAACATATAACCCCATCCCAGAGGTCAAACAGCAGAAAAGTGGGTGAAGGGCAACAGAGTACCACGAAAGATATGAAAATAATCATCTATAACTTATGAAGGATTCATGAGGGAGGGGGGGAAATGAGGAACTGATATCAAGAGCACAAGTAGGAAGAAAATGCTTTGAAAATGATGATGGCAGCATATGTACACATGTGTTAGACACGATGGATGAATGGATGGATTGTGATGGGAGGTGTAAGAGCCCCCACTATTGTATGAGCCCCCAATAAAAGAACTTTTAAAGTATTTATTAACAATAGGTAATAATAATAATAATAATAAAGAGGGAAATGGAGAAGTATGTACGCTGGCTCACCTGCAGTCTGTCAGCGTGTCCTACTGTAGTAGCATGCTTGTTTCTTGTTCTGCCACCAGTATCCCAGCAATCAGCACACTCGTCCACAGTGGACGGGGTGAGCTGACCTACGTGACTAAGAGGCTATAAAGATGGGTTAGGACATCCACTTGAAAATCAGGCAGCAAGAGGCTGATGGGTCCTAACAGGCCAGTGTCCACCTTGCTTGCTTAGGAGGTGTTACCAGGCCTTGGGGAGCCCACCCAGTGGCATCAGTGCTGTCTGGGACGTGCTGTTCTTAGAAGCACGCAGTCTGTGGGAATGAGAGGGCCCCTCCCTCGGGGAGACGCATGGGTGAAGGGGCAGCAAGGACAGACTGGGCCATACAGGTGAACGTGGGGATGACCTCAGACCGGCAGTGTTTTCTTCTCGTGTGCAGCGCTTGTCTCTGTCATCAGGAAGCAGAGCAGAGCTGACCGCTGCCCAGGACACCAGCATGTGAGCGAACTGGTGGAAAGAATGTTTCAATACTAATGCAAGAGAAAATAGTTTAGTGTCCAAGAATCAGCTATTTAAGATATGGAGCAAGAGCTAATTTTAAAGATAGTCCAAGTAACATATATTTATATAGATAATTTTTAAATTCCTACTGATATGGGGAGAAATAATTGTTCATCCCCCCTTTCCTTAGGGATGCTGCTGCTAACATCTTTTCTAATAATGAAAACTCTTTAAGCATAAGCAGAAACACCCAGCTACAATCTTCACTCATTCTCCCACCCCAGCTCTTTATTCCTAGTTGAGAATAGTCTAAGCGAGTCTTCGGCAACCACACCATTTTCCCTGTAACCATCCCAGCAGCAAGCTGTGTTTCTCAAAGGGGAAGAATACCCACAAACACCCAAATGCCATTCCAACAAAAAGAGCAAGGAGTTCTTCGCCTTGCCTAGCTAGCTTGTGTCAAACCCAAGTTGTATTCGGATTTATCCATTGTCTCAAAAGGGTCTTATTTTGCCATTGATGCATTCTAACAGTGAGTCAAGTAAAGGTTGCACTGGGAAGTTGTCACCTGTTTCTAATGATGAGCATTGCTCTTATTAGTACTGCATCTCGGCACAGGCAATAGCCTTCATCCTCATGGATCTGCCGGTCGGCTAAGGGCTAGTTGATCATGTTGGACTCTGTTCAGACTGTGACAACTGGGGTGGTCTCCCTGACCCAGAAGGTCCAGGGTCAGCTGGGAGGTACAGTCCTGTAGCAGGCGTCGACGTGCTATCCAGTTCTGAATAAAACCAAGGTGCAGAGTGACTCTACAGAGACAATTGGTCTTTGCTTGGTTAGGTATCATTAGATTGGTTCCAAATCCAGCCCTATACAGGACAGAATGAAAACACGGCCCTGTCCTGGACACCCTCACAACCCTTCTTGTGCCCATCTTGGCAGCCACTGTGCCCAGTCCATCAGATTACCTTTTAAAAAAAAAGATCATTTTATAAGGGGGAACTTACAGCTCTTGTAACAATCCATACATTAAGTCTATCAAACACATTTGTTGATATATTGCCATCATCATTTTCAAAATATTTTCTTTCACTAAAGTCCTTGGTATCGGCTCCTCTTTTTTTCCTCCCTCAACCACCCTTCTACCCTCATGACCCCTTGATAAGTTATAAATTATTATTCCTTTCATATCCTACACTGTAAGCTCTTCCCTTCCTCCAAGGTTTCTGTTGCTTGTCCCATTGGGAGATGAGGATGGTATTTATGTGTTGGCCATTGAGATTGGTTCCCCCTTTCTCCCCTCCTACCCCCAACTTCCTCTTTCCCTCCTGATAGCTCTATTCCCATTTCTGTTCCTGGATTCCATGTGCCCTGAGCTCTTACCTGTTCCAGTATACATGCTCCAGTCTAGTCTGAAGTGAAAGGCAGCAGTGGGGACATGATAGTGGGGGTGAGGAAGCCTGAAGGAATCATGTGCTTCATCTATGCTCTTCTGCACTCTGGTTGAACCATCCTTTACTTGTGACTCTTCTGTGAGGGGATTCCCATTGTCTACGGATGGGCTTGGGTCTCTGCTTAGACTCACCTTGTTCTCAATGATTGTTTTTTGGCTGTTTATTTGGGATCATCTGATGTCTGTTACCTGGGGTGTGGACAGATTGTGCTTGTCAAACAACTTACTGGCAGAGCACACACAGGCTGGGATCACGGTGTGGAGGGACGGACGACAGGGAGTGCACTTGAGGGACGGAGACCTTCATCCTCCTGGCCTTTCTTGCATGTGAAGAAGGACCTGTGGTCCGGTAGTCTGGGCCCTGGTTTCCGGTCTCTGCAGCAACCCCTCCTACAGAAAGTGGACTATCTGTGCACTGGCCCTGTCTCGTTCCAGCATCTGCTATCTCCTGGGCATGTCTGCCCAGATCCTTCTTCTCCACCACACCCTTCCTTCCGCACTTTCTTCTCCAGGCTTCGAGCCCCGGGGAGTTGGAGGCTCTGCCTGAAATGGATTGCTTTCCCCAGAACTGAGCACATTTTTACTGGGGCAAGGTCCAAGCTCAGGCTGACACAAGGAATTTGCCCCCAAGGAACATCTCCTAGGACTTTTTTATTTTCACTTCAGATTCCTCAGTCCTCAGCGGAGGGAGGCATGGTGAGAAAGGCCGTGTCCCTGGGCTGAGTTTGAAGCTGAGGCTCTACCTGACGGCTCCATGAATCCTAGCCATCGAGAGGGTATAAACACCACTGTCACCCACTGCCAAGCATGCTGAGCCTCTCCGTCCACACCTCCGGGCACTCCTGATGTCCTTTGTGGGGCTGCCAAGGAATGCTGCTGCCAAATTCCTTCTTTCGACAGCTCCTGGCTTCTAGCTTTGGTGGGTGCTTCCTCTCAGCAACCTGGAACTTCCCAAGCACTGAGCCAGAGTTCACAAGAGTCTTCTGAGCTGGCTGGATAAGGAGTCTTGGGTATAGATGGGTTGGTCTTTCTGAGATCATAACTTCCACAGTTGGGAAGCCTCTTATGTATAGAGACTCAAACAACCGTGATTGAGCACGTATAATGCAATTTTCTTTGGAAAGACTTCAGAGGGAGCCAGTGACTCTGTGTACTTAGTACATAATGCACTACGTATTACGTATAACTTTGGCAGGACACAGGATGGAGGGCAATTCCTTTAAGTGCTCCCCGTCCAATAGGAAGCCATGGAAGGCCCCCATCCCCATGGAGCACCACGGAGAAGGTTGTGATCACGTTTATGGGAGATCATGATGATTCTATGAACCTCAGAGGAGAACTGAACCCCCAGGATGTTCACTGAGAGACTGTTTGGAGAACCACAGGGCTTTTTTCCTGCTGCACCTGTGGGTGGACAGGAACCTCCACACTTTCCATGAGAGGTGGAATGTGAAGACCCAGAGAACCCCTCAGGGAAGGGCTCGTATGCTCAAAGAAGGAGCCCTCAATCCCTTGATGGAAATCTTGCCTTGAACTTGGCTCATATGGGCATGGGTGCTCATAGCCTCCACATAGATGGTGTTTTAAGCACAAACAAGAGGCCCCCTCAAGTTATTTCAAGGGAATGGCTCTACTTAATGAAGAGAAATGAGGACTGACCCCTTCATAGAGTCCTGCTGACCCCAAAGTCAGAAGTTCGCTCAAAAACTACCCTTTGGAAGAAAAACCAGACTTTCTATTCCTAGAAGACATACAACCTCAAAAACACACAGAAACAGTTCTGCCATGTCTTATGACAGTTCTGCCATGTGTGTGTATGTATAAAATATATATTATATATACAACAATATATTGTGTGTGGCTGTTTTCAGATAGGACCCCAATCAGAAAGTAACTGTCATGATCATGGAAAGTGGATTAAAGATGGATTACTGCAGCTTCCCTAACAGACAGCCAGTTGGGGTGGCAAGAGAAAGAATAAGGAAGGCCACGAGCTCCTACAGCCAGGAGCAAATATGCATTGGTACTTCTCTTTCTCTGCACAACACCACCATCAAATTCCTAAAGTTTATCCGGGATGACTTTCGCATGATGGTTTTAGCATAATAGGGAGTATAGTCTCCACTGACAGATATCAAGTTACATAATCTGCTGTTAAGAGTGAAGACTTGCTGATCTCATTTGGAGGCACTATGGAGATACATAGCTCACTGGAGGCAGGGCACAGACCCATGAAACGACTCTCAAGCCTTGGAGCTAAGTGAGCTATGAGGAAACTCTTGTCAGCACCGGGATGCTTCCACCGCCACTAGATCCATGGAACATTCCAGCCATTGGCCTGTGATCATCCTTCATTCGGAGTCATTGCATATGTTGCATGAGTCTGAAGGGGAATTTATAGATTGGTATCAGATATATGGCCTAATATCAGACTTGCAGACTTGATCTGGACTGGGTTGAGATGCTTTCTCAATATTTAATTGCTCTTGCATATAAAACTCTTTCTTATCCACATATGAGTGCCGATGAATTTGTTTCTCTAATCTACCCAGACTAACACATGCCTCCATCCTGTGCATCTTCCTGATGGTTAGTGTGTTAGGCTGGTATCTCTCGAGAAGCAAAACCAGATATGATTTTATATAATATAAAGCCTTGCTTTTCAACACACTAAAGAGTTTTTGTGCAGCAGATTTACACAAATGCAACGCATCCTTTGAGATCTTTGTTGCTGCTTCCCTATGGACTAGTTGCACTGTAGAATGAACTGAATAAAACTTCCTAACCCAATGAGAAGAGAAGGGATAAGTTCACAAGCCTTTAACATTGGAGGCTGCTGTTCTACCCATGCTTCCCTACACAACTGACATCAACCCACATGAGCTATTCAGAAAGCAATGTCATAGAATTTGACCTTCTCCAGTAATTACCAAACATCAGCGATAGCAGAGCTTTTGGACACTGCTTACATCTCCTGAAATCAAACCCAAACCGGACCAGCAGTGGTCGTGAGTGACACAGAGCAGTCCTATGCTCCATGGCTGTTTGCTGTCTGTCACCTAAACAGAATCAGTCTGCCCATTCTTTCTCCTGCAGCACCCCTGGGTGGAATCAATCCACCAACCCTGTGGTTAGTAACTGGCACCTTCTGTGGCCTCTTTCCCATCATCAACTCAATGCTGCTCTCCGGAGCTCTTCATCACCAGGCTTGCTAACGATCACACATCAGAAGAAGCCATGTGCTCCTTGTTTTTGCAGTGAAATATATGAAAAAATAAATAACATGTATGAATATTTCATTAACAACCACTCAGATGCACTGAAACAGAGCATATGACAGTGGTAATAAAAGTGATAACATCATCATTGCAACCACAATAAAGACAATTGCTCCCATACATTGCTGGGAGTTGGTGTCAGCATGGGCTCTGGACTGCTGTGTGTGCTGTACCTTGCTTACAGCCAGCAGGCAAAGGAGGTGCCTGTCTGGTGTGGTTGCATGCTTCTGACTCATAAGCGCCTTTTGGATCCTCTTGCTGTTTAAGAAGGAGGTGGGTGTCTTTTTTCTGTGCAGTAGCACCCCACCATGATAAAAATGGAAAGAAGGATCCAATAATAGGTAATAAGAACCAATTCCATTGATTGTGAGAACTTCTATCAAGTCCTGGGCACTGGCCAAGCTTCTGTTTGCATCATTCATCCATTTCATTCTCCCAGAAACATTATGACCAAAGTAGGCCTGACAGTGCTGTGGTTAAAGCATCCCCTTGCTAATGGAAAGGCTGGCACATGGGACCCACCAGCTGCTCCAAGGAGTGGAGAAGCGGCAGTGTGTCTTCACTCTACTCCCCGAAGATTCAAAGCCAACCCACTGCCATCCAGTGAGGTCTGACTCACCAAATCCCATTAGGTCAGAGTAGAATGGCTCCCCAAGGGTTTCTGAGGTTATAATGCTTTAAGGGAGTCATGGTGTTATACTCATTATACATTGAGCTGTTAACCACAAGGTCAGCAGTACGAAACCACCAGTCACCCAGAGGGAAAAAGACACAGCATTCTAAAGAGTTACAACCTAGGAAATTCATAGGGGTCCTAAGTCATTGCTATGGGTCATCACTGACCAATGACAGTGGGTTCAAATTTTCTTTTCTTTTTTTGAGGACTCTTTAAGAAAGCAGATTGACACATCTTTCTCCCACAGAGCAGCTGGTGGGCTTGAACCATCAACCTTTGAGTTAGCAGCTCAACGTCTAAACCACTGTACCACTAGTTTCATCTCTCCCGCAAAGATGGCAGCTTTTGTTGAATGCTGTTGAATCATTTCCCACTCAAAACAACTCTGTGTACAATGAGCGAGGCAGTGCCCACTCCTGCGGAATCGTGGCACTGTGGGCATGGCAGTGTTGGCACGAGAGTCAGTCATGGGTATGAGAGTCTTCTTTGTCTTTGCTGACCCTCTATGCTATCAATCACCATGTCCATTTTGAGGAACAGCTCTCTCCTGATAACATTTGCAAGGCCTGTGAAACCAAGTCTGATCATACTTCCTTTTTGGTACTCAGGCTTCGCTTACCCCAAGACAGGGCTACTCACCTGGAAACCCACAGTGCTGGCCATGTTCTTCACCAATGCTGTAGCTCCAATTCACGCCCCAGTCTTCCTGATGCATGGTCCAACTTCCGTTTGTCTGTGAGGATGTCATGGGCCAGGCACACGGAGTCCTCAGAATGACATCTTTGTTTGTTCAAGGCTTTAAAGAGGTCTCGTGATGCAGATTTACTCAGTCATATGTTGTGTTTTTTTTTTCTTAACTGCAGTGCTCTTGAGCATTGATTGTGGCTTCAAGCAAAATGAAGTCTTTGAAAATGTGAATTTCCTTCCCACTTATCATGATGTTTTTCATTGCTCCATTTACAAGGGCATTCACTTCAATCCATAAGGAAGACTGCAGGTTCCGATCTTCATCAGAAAGTGTATCAAGTCCTTCTTGATTTCAGAGAGCAAGTCTTTTTCATGTCTTGATACTATATCCCTCCTCATATAGTACAGCTTCTCAGAATATTTGTTCAGCATACAGATAAAACAAGTATGGTGAAAAGATACAATCCTGATGCACACCTTTCCTGATTTTAAATCACACAGTATGACTTTCTTCTGTTACAATGGTTGACTCTTGGTCTATACACAGGTTCCACAAGAGGACAATTAAACGTTCTGCATTAATTAATTCCCATTATTTTTACTTTCAATATTATCCATAGTTTGTTAAGATCCACAGGGCTAAATTCTATTGCATCGTCAATAGAACAGAGCAAACATATTTCTAGTATTCTCTTCTTTCAACCTAGGCCCATCATCAGATGGATGATTAGCTATGCTATCCCTGGTTCCCTTTGACCCAGCTTCAATTTCAGCAGCTTTCTGCTAGTACACTGCTATAACTGCTTTTGAACAACCTCCAATAAGATCTTACTTGTGTGTGTTATCAATGATTTTGTTTGATGATTTCTACATTCTATTGCAAAGGGCACAGATATGAAACTCTTCCAGTCTGTGGGTCAGGTAACTGTTTTCCACATTTCTGGACATAGACTACTTACAGAGTTTCATCTTTTTGTTGAAACATTCTAATTCACATTCCATTAATTTCTGATCCTTGCCTTCTAGGCTATGCACCAGAATCAACTCAACTGCAGAGTTTTGTGTTTGCTCTTGGATAATACCATCAGTGAGCCTTCTATTCCTTCAGTCACATTGGTTCTTGGTTGCCTGCTACCTCCAGAAATGGTTGAATATTCACAAGTTATTTCTCTGTGTATTCCTTTAATCTTATTGAGATGCTTCCAATATTGTTCCATAGTTTGCCTATAGAATCCTTTAAGATGGCAACTTGAACCTTGAATGGTTTTCTTCATTTCTTTAGATTTGAGATATGCTGAGATGTTCTTCCATTTGGATCATTTAGTTCCAGATATGACCACATTTAATTATAATACTTCATTTTAACTCCTGGCGCCTCCCTTTGACATTTTCTGTTCAGTTCAATTGCTTCATCATCTCTCACTTGGCCTTGGCTACTCCATCTTCAAAAGTATGGGTCTGGGTCTCTTTGATATCCACGTTGTTCTTTCCTGTGTTTTGAATGATTTTTTGCCACTCATATGATGTCCTCTGAAAACATTCACTACATCAACTCTTTTATTAAGCTATTCTCTAAAGTCAGGTATGATACACTCAAGATCATATTTTAGTTCTCATGCACATGTTCTAATTTCCTTCAGTTTCAACCCAAAGTGACCTATTAGAGTCGTCTGTATCCAACAGGGCTGATTTACTCTGTCTAGAGGGAAACAATGAAATAGAGTCCATTTAATGAGCAGCATTATCTTTATTTAATAGTATTATTTTTTAGTAGGTGAGAAAACCAAGAATCAAGGAGCCATATTTAGTGTCTTAAAAATGGAGAAGCCGAGTTTGAAATTTAAGTGCAGCTGGTGTTGAGTTCATGCGTATTGATTTCTAACCCACAGTGTGTTCTGCCCACTTTGCTTTGTAGTGTGTGTGTGTGTGTGTGCATGCACAACGAGGATCCACAGTCCACAAGGATCCCTCATTCAGCAGTAGGTTCAGTCTCAGCACCTCTGTTGGTGAGGAGCTAATGTGAAGAGTTACCATAGAACAAACTTCTAGAAAGATACCTCATTGCAGACAGGTGTTGTTGCCAAGGTTCTGGTGAGTGATTCTCCTTAAAAGCCACCCTGCCATTAAAGCTGGGGGTTGCTGAGAATGTCCCACTTGTACTATCTGGTAAATGCACTCACAGCCCACTTGCGCCCAGAGGTGGACTGTGTTCCTCATCTAATCTGAGGCATGACCTTAGCAACTCCAAAGTAACATACCCTCTTCCCTCTCCCAATCCTCACCTGCCACCCATTTCCTTTCTTGGCCCGGGGGTGGATGTGAGAGTATACATGCATTATTGATAGATCCTTGAGCTTGCCCAGCTTGCTGATGAGTGAGTGTGTGTGCATGCACACGTGTGGACCTGTGTGCACATTTAAGACAGAGATTGGGACAGCAAGGATGGCAATTCTCAAAACTCAGCACCCCCTTTGATCAAGAACATTGTCTGCTGCTTTCCAAGTGATCTCTGACAGGGTTGCAGGATATGGGAGAGTGAGGGCCTTTGAAGTCCAGGGAATATAAGATACACGAATTTGTGTTTGGGCAACTGGCAACCAACTCTCCATCAACCTCATACCTTCTCACTGGGACCGACTAGGCATAGCTTTGTGGCTCTCCATCTTGGTATTCCCCCTTTGTTCCCCAGCCTCCCCTACCCCCCACCCCACCCCTTTAATGCTCATAGGCTCCTCCTGGAAGATTCAACCACTTACAGTTGTTGATTGATTAAATATTTATAGGCAGGGCAATGAGTGAGGTGTTGAATAATAAATGCTAAGGTTGAGGCGACTAAGATAATTTCTGCAGAATTCTTCCACCATAGCCTCTTTGATTCGAACGGATGTGTGGGGGTGGGTAGGGGATCCTTTTAATTAACTATTTATTTTTGGGGTGGAGTTGCAGCTGTGACAGTTGACGTGACTTCAGAGATGTTTTGTACAAGATCTTTGTCCTGACATTGGACACACACACACACACACACACACATACACACACACCGCCTAACACACACAAATAGAAACCACATGATGGGTGGATCCTCTTTGATTTTTTCTACACTCAAGGGAAATTCTTTCTTCTTCTTCTATTTTTTTCTAACTCAAATCCCAAGGCCATACATTCATTATGGCCATCTGTGGAAGCAACAGTAACTAAACAGAAAGTCCCCTTTGTGGATAGACAAGAAGAAGTGTAGGTGCCTGTATAGCAGAAAGGGAATGGGGAGCCCTCTCAACTGCTCATCAAAAGATGGGAGGGTCAAGTCCAACCAGAGGCACCTCAGAAGGAAGATCTAATGATGTATTTCTGAAAAGTCAACCACCGAATGCTTCCTGGGAGCACAGTCTCTGACCTGCATGGGACCCCATGTGTCAGCTGGGACTTGAGAGTACTTTAGAGAAGAAGCATTGAGTCCCACATATTATGAACCACAGGTCAATGTGCAAAAGGGTTTTGCTCTTTGTGGAAAACATCATTCACTGATAGTGTCAGAGACCCTGCAAAATCACCCCAGGTGCCTGGCCTGCAATCACATGAGAACCAGTGTCTTCATAGGGATGTCAAGCTTTAGCTGCTGTTGGGGGTGTTCACAGTTCAACTCTGACACATCCTGGAGGCTGAATGTTGTCTGACTCTCTATCTGAAGAAACTACTGCCTGTCCATGCGCCATCCTTACAATTGGTCTTAGGTCTGAGCCCACAGTGACAGTCATGGTCTCAATCCATCCTGTCTAGTGTCTTTCTCTTTTTGTGCTACCCCTCCACTTTAGCAAGCACCATGGTTGTTTCCTGTATGTAGGACATATCACTAGAAAAAACATATGTCAACTAGGAAGGGAGGGAAGGAGGAAGAAAAGAAAGGAAAGGGAAGGAAGGAAAGAAAGACGTAAGCAAGGGAGGGACGAAGTTAGGAAGGATGAATTAGAAGATAGTTAAGTGTGGTTGACTGCAACCCCTAGTAGGCTGTGCCTCAGACCAAATCCCACACTGGATTTGATTCTCACCATAAGTTGATCCTGTTGGTATCCTGGTGTTCACGGTCCAGAGAACTAAGACACAAAGAGTTCCATGATCTGCTTATATCTCAGCTGTGTTAGTCTGGGTACATTAGAGAAACAAATCCACAGAAACTCATATGTATAAGAGAGCGTTTTATATAAAGGGTAAGTGCACATCAAGAAAGCATCCCAACCCACTGCTGCCCAAACTCACTGGTCCAATATTACTCCATAAGTCCAACACCAATCCACAAAGTCCTCCTCCATCTCACAATGATGCCGACTGCAGGAGAAAAGCCAAATCAGTGACTGTGTAAGCTTCTTAGCGCTGGCAGGGATCTTCACATGGCTGTTCCAGCACCCAGGGCTGCATCAGGGTAGGTCCATGTGACGTCTCCTTAGGGATATCTCACGGGACGTGAGCCTTGTCGGCTGAAGCAGGTAACTGGCTAAGGCAGCTGTACCCTGGTCCCACCATTACAAAGCAAGAGAACTAGAAAGACAAGGCTCACTGAGCCATGTATCTCTCTGCCTTTCAATTATTCCCACATGTGTTTATTGGCCAGGTTGACACAATAAAGTTTCAATATCTCATTGGCAGCTGTAGACTCTAGATCTGGAATTAGGTCCAGTTATGGGTCCCATACTCAGCTCACACATCTTCTTCCAACAGACCCAATTTCAGGACCAAGGCACTAAGAGTTGTCTCAAAGCAGTACTTACTGCCAAGGAGATATCAGAGAAGCAGGGCAAGATGCCCACAAAGACAGCCACAGAGGTGAACTGCCATGATGACAGCCAATGAAAGAACAATGATGGCGGAATGGAAGAGCTGGACAGGTAAGTGACCACAGGCTTCATCTGGTGGATTGGGATGTGCACCTTGGGTCTGGAGACAAATGAACTGGAAAGAGATGTCTGTCTAGGAATCAGGCTCATATTATTCTTTGTGGTGCCCTTGAGTATATTTCTGACTCCTGGCAATGCCTTGCACACAGGAAAGAACCCCCGGAATTCACTCAGATTGTGCCGCTTGATTTCTTAGCAATAGGTTGCCAGGTCTTTCTTCCTAGTCTATATTAGCCTGGAAGCTTTGCCCCCGCACACATGGCCCCCTCCCAAGCCTCCTGCACCAAGCTAGATCAGGAAAGCATCCAAACTTGCTCTTCGTTTTTTGAGTTACGGACATTCTCTCAAAGGATGCAGATTAAAAAAAATAATATCTCATCTCTTCTTTAGTTCAGAAAGAACATTACATCAATCAATTGAACCAGAAACAGGAGCACTCACACTTGTGAGTCTCTTTTTAAATAAATTTGGGCAACCAAGAAGCCATCTTTTCTTTTTTTGCACCATTTGGCATTACAAAATAGGCAGGCTTCCTGTAGCTGTCTAATGCTTCCACCCCTACCCCCACCCCACTATCATGACCCTAATTCTACCTTACAAATCTGGCTAGAAGGGCTGAGCCCCAGTGGTGTAGTGGTTGAGTGTGGGACTGTGATCCACTGGCTTGGCTGTTCAAATCCAGCAGCAGCTGTCAGGAGCAAGGCTGGGTAACTCCTACGACCACCAGAGGGCAGTGATGCCCCCCCAAAAAATAAACAAATCCAGCTAGACCAGAGTCTGTAGATGGATACAGATAAGAGCTGGAAACACAGGTAATGCAGGACAGATAAGACCCTCAGGACCAATATTGAGAGTAGTGATACTAGGAGGGGAAGGGGAAGGTGGGAGGAGAAAGGGGGAACCGATCATAATGATCTACAAATAACCCCCTCCCTGGGGGACAGACAATAGCAAAGTGGGTGAAGGGAGATATCAGTCAGTGTAAAACATGAAAAAATAATAATAATTTATAAATAATCAAGGGTTCATGAGGGAAGGAAGGTGGGGGATGGAGAGGAATAATGAAGTACTGATACCAAAGATTCAAGTAGAAAATGTTTTGAAAATGTTGGCAATAATTGTATGAATGTGCTTGACATAATGAATGCATGTATTGTGAAAAGAGCTGCATGAGCCTCAAATAAAATGATTTTTTAATGATTGCCTGAAAGAAAAACAACAAACATACAAACAAAGAGAAAGAGGCTTCAAATGCGCACAAATGGACCCATAGTTCACATAGCACACATGCCATCAGACTTCCAACAATATCCTCTCATCTCCTTCCTCTCCCATTTTTCCTTCAACACCATGAATGCATCTTCCAGGAAGCAGAGATGGTGTGATGGGGCTGGGGGAGAAGCCACCTGGAGGGCCACAGACTTCTCTTTGTCTGCGGCATTCTCAGGTCAGGCTTGAACCAGCTAGTGATCCCTTTGGGCATTGAAAGGTCTCCTCAAGCACATGGAGGCAGAGATCTGGGTGCGATGTTTCTCACTAGCATCGGTGCATTTTCTGGAAGCAGAAAGACAGCATCATGCAAGTGTTGTATTTATCGAGTGTCTGTCTGTGAAACACAGCACCGCCTCTGTTGTGAGGATGTGGCTCTCTGTAACATTAGATAGGTAAGGAATTTGGACTTCATAGAAAGCCAAAGGACGAGCAAAAGGTAAAATTAATCAATCGATCAACCAATCAATCAATTACAAAGACATGTCCAAGACATGATTTTTAAGTCCCCTGAGTTCAAGTCTATCCTTGAACCTAACTAGAAGCCTTTGTATGTGCAGACATCCTACGCATCCCTGTGTATACACGCCATCACAGAGCTGAGGAGAAGTAGACGCTGGCTTTCTTTTTAATTCATGTAGAAAAATTCTCATTTAGTTTGTTCCTAAAGAGGTAGAAAATTAATCCAGAGCTGGACTGGTGGGGCTGGGGGGGCGGGGGAGGGAGACGTCTCAAATCCACTTAGAAAAAGTTTAGTTGAATTGAGTTCAGCCCATCCTTCTGCTGCAGACACTTGGTCGTTACTGTTGGGGGCTCTTTGGTCATTTCATATTATAGTTAGGGCAGTCATCCGCCCCGCAGGGTGTCCAGGCCATAGCTTCTACGAGAGCAGATTTCCCTCCTGGGCAGACCGCTCACAAACCCTCCAAAGCTCACCACTGAGATCCTGAGGGTGGCCCTCCAGGGCAGTGTAGAAGTGCACCCATGCGTTTTCCACCCTATCCATCTTCTATGATGATTATGATTATGGTATCATCTTATTGGGGCGCTTACAGCTCTTATAGCGATCCATACATCAGTTGTATCAGACTCAGTTATACATATGCTGCCATCATCATTTTCAAAACATTTTCTCCTTCTTGAGCCCTTGGTATTAGCTCCTCTTTTTCCCCTTCCTCCCCCACCCTCCCAACCTCATGGATCCCTGATAAATGATGATTCGTTTCATATCTTACAGCACCTACATCTTTCCACCATGGGTTGTCCCAGGGTTCCAAGTGGCTCTCTCCGCAGTTGACAACTAAGCAGGTTCAAATAGCCAATCGTATGCTTGGCAGCCGAGCACTTCACCATTGCTTTAAGCAGGGTCTTTAGAACACCACTCTCCAGTCGCTTCTGAGCCATATCCACCTTTGAGGACACAATAGACTCACCTGATGCAACCCCTCAGCTTCTTTCCAGGAGCAGTTCTTTGAAAGTGTCACTGTTGTGCCATTAAACATCTAGTGGGCTTGCAGAGAGCCAGTGGCAGCATGTTGGGTGGCCATTTGGGTTCACAGCATCCAGTCTGTTTATTAAGGAGATGCGGTCTGCCAAGCAGTGGCCCAGGTGCTGAGATGTGATGGATACCAATCAGACTCAAATCCCTCCACACAGAAGCCTTAAAGTACAGAGACATTCTGAGTTCCAAACCCACATGGCCTCCCTCCTGGCTGCTGCCCTGCTTGTCATGCCTGTCAGCTCCCTCAATGTGCATCTGTGCCCCCAACAGCTGGATTTCTGTAAACTGAGCCTTTTAACCTCTTCAAAGCATACAATCTAGTCTCACATCTGCTCAATTCGTAAGACACTGCCACAGGAGTTTAGAAAGTGGATGAGAAAGACTATTGACTTGGTGGCAATTTAAGACATCAATAGCTGCACCCTTTAGAATCCCAGGTCCCCACTTACTTGGGTGGTGAGACTTCCTCTTGCGTACGTTGCACATATTAGCAGAAGAGACCAGTCCCCGGTGAAGAACACCATGCTTGGTAAAGCAGAGGCCCATCAAGACGAAAACAATCCTCAAGGAGAGGGATGGGCACAGTGGCTACCACCATGGTCTCAAGCACCGCAAGCTTTGTCAAGATGTGCCTCTTTCTGTTGTACGGAGGGCTGCTAGTGATGAGTCAGAGTCATGGCGGTCCCTGACAACAGTAGCCACAGACATGTCAGGTGTGGGACTTCGTTTCTTTGTGCCTGAGCTTTTACTTCTGTAAAATGTGGGCAAAAGTGCATGTGCAACTGAGTACAGGCATGTGCGTAGCAAACAAGTCTCTTTAATGAAGGCTGGTCAGCATCCCTGCTCAAAAGCAGACCATGTCCATTGTCCACCAGGCACTTCCAACTGCCCATCGCTGCTGGGTTTCTTTGCAGAGCCCTGATCACCCTCGAACTCACCATACACTAGACCTTGTGGTTAGGGTCTGTTTCCTGTTGTATCTCTTTCACAGTAGCATGTAAATTCCCAGAAGTGAAGACCTCATGAACTCCTGAATGATTCCCCAGATCGCAAGGATCAAAGCAAGATTGGTCACATAGGATGCGATGGAAATTATGTGTCCCAATAGCCTGAGCCAAGAGGCACTCTTACACCCTTTGTGTCCTGGTTTCTCATGTTACCCTAACAAGGAGATGGTGTCAAATAAGAGAAATGTGCTTTCTCATGGTCCAGGAGTCCAGAAGGATGAATCCATGGCATCGGTCCTTGAGGAAGCTCCTCTTGGATAGCTCAAGTGTTCCTAGCTTGCTTCTGTCTTCCCTGTCTGCATTTGTAGCTGTGTCTATCGCAGTTCGATGCCTGGCATCAGCTCCAACTTGTCTCAGGCAGAAGGGAATGCACTGCTTGACTCTGGCCATCTTGGTAAGAGCAGCTAACTTTGAGCCCATGTGTCAATTTATCTCCTTCAGGGTCCCTGTTTTCCCTGACCCTCTTCTTTAACAAACATGCTCTCTTCCTCTTGTGAATGGTTCCTCCTGATGATGTGTTCCCAGTAAGCAGGATCAAGTCTCTCCATTCTCTGCTTCTCATGAGGAATGTGGCTGGACCTCCACCCAGCCAGATCTGCTCATTCTTCCAGCCATCTGTCCTACAGCCAAACACTTCCACCCAACACCCAAGCTCAAAAAGGTTGGTATGTCTTTGGTTTTTCTTCCTTGCTTCCTCCTGCATATGGGTGGTGTCCCTTAGCCTTTCTAAGATGTTAAAGGTCAAAGTGGCAACTTTACTCTTTACCACGCCACGGGTACCTGAAGAAAGACCCTGGTTGATTTCCTGATCTAGTTTCCATGGGCATTGATTGCTCATCGGGGAAGAACAAAATCTTTGACAAGTTCTGCGTTTCACTGATTGACCCTACATTGGTTTTTAGTTCAATTGCATTTTCTCCATCCCCCACCCCAGGTCTAATGCATCTTCCATCTCCGTTAGTAATGTTCCAAGCTTTTTCCATTTTGGGCAGTGAGGCTGTGTCATCTGCATGCCTTGGGGTGCTAATGAGTTTTCCTCTAATCCATGATCTTTGTGCAGTCCAGGTTATCCATTCAGCTTACTGATTTAATAAGTGAGTTGAAAGGGCCCAGCCCCACTGCACACCTTTTCAAAAAAGGAGCTTTGCAATACCTTTCTGCTCTGTTCCAAGGACTGCTTCTTGATCTTCATATAGATGTGTAGTGGTCTTGATTGAAGCCATGCAGTATCCCCTTGTTCTATCCAAACAGCTGCCTCTGGGTTTGTGTCCGCATTCCAGGTTGCACAGGGAGGTGTTCTGCAGTGCCTGTTCGTTTTGCTGGTATCCACAGTGTGTGAGAATCCACACAATTTACTGCCTTTGCCTAGTTGATAAAAACATAGGTGGACATCTTTCTGGTAGTTTCTGCCTTCTATCAAGAGTCCTCGAGAATGCGCCTATTGAATGTAAGGCTAATCCATTCTCTTTTGCATGCCTTAGAAGTTACTAGTTTTAAGGGACACCCTACCTGACAGGACCTCAATAACATGGAAAGTCTTATTCGCAAAGGGAATCATGTGCATAGGTAGAGGGGTTAGCACTCTGACTCAGCTCATTCCATGCCCCTGGGATAAACGGTGACCATGGAGAGGCACAGAGATGCATATGCAAATATAGAAAAGAACTGTGTGTTCTACATTCTCTGGAACTTATATAATAAGGACCTGCCTGCGCCACAGCTATGAGATAAGAGATCATGGACAGATGAGGTTGCAAAAGGTGAGAACAAGAAAGATTGGATCACATCCTACGCCCCAGTTCGTATGGTGTGTCATAAGCCAGGTGTTGGATGCCAAAAGCCCAGCATGCCATGCTTCTGAGACCAAGGAGACCGTGATAATGTACAGAGATGAGTGGCAAAAGAACACATGTATAATCCATGGGGAGGTGCTTTAGAATGAGCTCCACTTTACTGCTCAGCTATTTGAAGGGCTGCTGCACAGTGGCTGTTATCAGGAGCTCCTTTCCCACGGTTAACCCGCAGGAGATAATATACTCAAGACACCCTGCTTGGAAACTCAGTGTAATGGTCAAAGCTTCAGCACTCCAGCAAAGAGCTATGTTTCTAAAGCACTGGCTACTAACTCCACAGCGCCATTTCCAAGGCCTGTGCTGCCCCTGGATGCAGAGAGAAGCAGGCCAGGTGTCCTACCCACAGAGAGACAGACTGTCTGATTGGAAAGGCTCTGTATCTGTCCCTTCCTTTGCTGGTGTAGCTTCTTCCCAATGAGAAGAGGGTCACCACCAAGGCACCAAAGCCTGCAAAGATTTATCACTATTTTCCAAACCCTTCTGATAAGTTCAAGACATCCTGATCTCCACAGAGGGTGCTACAGGACACTGAGCAGAAAGCCAGAGAAAGAGGGTGGGGGTGGGTGGTGAGCGTGGGGCAGGAAGCGGCACCAGGTAAAGATGAAATATGCCTGTCCGGGACATTAATCCTTCCTGCAGTCCACTGCTAAAGCCATAAAAGGTTTATGATTCATTTCTTCCTTGATAATGGAGGAGACAATTAGCAATTACTGGATTTACAGTGTTTGTTGTGTTAACCAATAACGTCAGGCCCAGCAAAATTGTGTTCAGAAGTGCTCTTTTTTTTAGAGTGGCATAGGATTACAGTTTTATAAAGAATTCCGATCCTTGACTGTCATGTTTGTTCACAGACAGAGGCGATTAGAGACTAAAAACGGCTCACAAGAAAGGCCTGGCCACTGCTTGTGGAAACCAGCCAACGTCAACGCTATCATTTTACAAAAATGCCCTGTGCCATGAGTCATGGGTGCGACCCAGGTCTGGGCAGTGCTACTTCCTGTTGTGTATGACCTGGGTGGCAGTTGACAACCACAAAAGCAAAGAGGTGCTGGTTATAAAGGAAAGTCTGCCAATCATTAATAGATCAGTTCTGCAGAATGTTGTTGGCTTGTGTCTGTTTGCTGATAAGTGTCATTTATTGAATATGTGTCACCACTCTCAGTGCACACTGGACAGACTCTGTTAAAAGATTCAAGTTCCTGTGAAGAACAAGGACGTGATCTGTGAATGGTCTTTTCATTGTGTGTCTATGGCCATGTACAAGATGCCACAGCAGGAGTGCTTCCTCCAAATGGCAATGCAAATGGCTCTGACGGCCTCAGTTGCCCTTGTGGTACTTAGACTTCCATTCACAGCAGCTCCTGCCTTAATCACTCTCATGTACAACAGAACGAAACGCTATCTGGTCCTGGGCCATGCTCACCATCATCCTTGTGCTTGAGTCCACAATTGTAGGCACTGCAACAGCCCATTCTCTGATGGCCGAATGCTATTTCTCTAAACCTCACTTTTACCAAACACCCACAGAACATGAGAAGAAGTCTCTCCATCCTCAACTCTCAGGAGTGTTGTGGCTGTCCTACTTCTAAGACTGGTTTATTCATTCTTCTGGCACATAAAAAATAGTTTTGACACTATGATACATTCATTTATTTGGTCTCCTGACTTCGTCTCATGTGCTTTGAACATGTTATCAGGAGAGCTCAGTCCCTGGAGAAAGCAATACTTGATAAAGTCGAGGGTTAGTGCAGAAAGGGAAACCCCTTGAAAAGATGGGCTGACACAGTGGCTACACCCATGGGTTCTGACATAAGAAAACTGAGGATGGACTAGGACAGGCTGTGGTTTGTTCTGTTGTACATGGAGTCACTATGGGTTGAAACTGACTGGACAATGACATATAACAGCAGCAGTCTAGAAAGCTTAACTTACAGGACTTGGTGGATGCAAACTTAGCATTATTGCAACTGTTTCCTGTGAAATTTGTTTCTGTGATTCCTAGGCTCATTCCACTCCATGTTCTTGGTATATGGAAAAGTACATTCTGGAGAAACTTCTGCTTCTTTTTTCATTCCAGGGTCGCGGTCTGGTAGGAGGAGAGTCAGCAGGAGTCCACTGATAACAGAGTTCCCAGAATTCCCCTTCTCAAGTCCCAAGTGAGAAATAGACAATCCACTTAGAACCAACCACATGAATCTCTCAAGGTTAAAAACTCCTACTGACACTCTTTGGACATATCCGGTTTTACACTCCACCCTCCCCCTTTTCTTGCACTGAGCATGGAGACCCAACTTTTTCAAAGTCAAGTTGAAGTCACACTTTGAACAGCTGGGGCATTCTTTGTTTGAAAGTCAAAAGTGTGGCTGATGTGTTTTGAAAAATAGTGAGAAAGGAACAATGGGAGATAAATAAGGAATGGAAACTGATTTATTGGATGTCAAAGGAGCCCGGGCAGATAGTGATGTATTTCCTGGACTGATTTACATGGCTAAACATTGCTGGAGAAATGTTTAGACTGTCGACTTTCACTAGTCCAGGGTCCTCGGAGGTTCGTGAACCTGGCTGTTAAAGGCATGGCGTGCAGACCCTGTGCTGTGGCTGAGCTACTGTAAGGAAATGCACAAAGAAGCATGTTCACTTGGAAACCAGAGTTTCTTCTTAGCCAAAGCCTCAGCAAAACGTTGTTCTCTCAGTGGCCTGCCCTTCACTTGTGGGTCCAGAAACATTGCCCTGGTCTTAATTAGGGCTTAAGAGGTTGCTTCACCTCTTAGGAACCACGTGGTTTGAGGACACGGGGCTTGGAGTGCATGGATCACAGTGTTCTCTTCATCAAGTGCCGATAATGATGATATCTCCCCTGCTTGGGAGAGTTCGTGGGTTGTGGGCACAGCAATCTGATAAAGTGAGTGGTAGCCCGTTAGCTCGCTACACATCGCTACCTAAAGAACCTAAGAAGAAAGCACTCATGATCTGTTTCCAAAGAAATATCAGCCATCGATTGAGCACAGCTCTCCTCTCACCTACATGAGGCTACCAGGCATCAAAATTGGCCTATAATAATGCTGTTTTTATTTGCTAGCTTTGGTATTGTTTACTCCGTGGTATAAAGAGATGTTTATGTGAAAATGCCCCCTTTTCATGATTCAGTGCTCATTACCACCTGCTAGAAGTTATAGCTTTTTTTCAAGAAACACAACAAAGATCCACGGAAGTTCAAACTTGATCACTAGTTGAGACCAAAGCAAACGGGCAGTCGTGGGCTATATGTCCCAATCCAGCTCCAATAATGCCTTTGGACTTAGCACGATTAGTTACAGCTTGCGGTTTCCATCATCTTTGACTAGGATATGAAGGCACTGGATTGTTTGCCAAGAACCCTACCTGAGGTCAGCAGTTTGAAATTGCCAGCTCCTGTCTGAGAAAATGATGAGGCATATGAGGTTACTGTGGCAGAACCCCACAGGGGCAGTACTGCCCTGTCCTGTAGGTTCACTGTGAGTCAGTATCAACTTGATGATGGTGAGTTTGGAGTTGGGGAGACAAACTTGACAGTCACCGCTGGAACAGCACAAAGGATGGGTGCCACAAGGAACCAGAGTTTGGTGCGTTTTCCTGTGTACATGTGTGATATCATTTTAGCTCTTGCACCAACCTGGTAGGTACCTATCAAAAGGCAGAGAAGATGGGAATGTATTTCCATTTCCCTAACCACTGGGAAAAAACAGCTTGGCCCAGATCCCTGCACTTAGAAACTCTGTCTCTTTCTCTCTTAGCTCTAGTGGAGTCACTGAACCTAGTCCAGCCATCATTGTGATGCCACCTTTGTGCTTCTGTGCCTGAGTACTTGTACCAGTGTGCTGGGCTTCCAGGTCTCCCTTATATCGATGCTACAGAACTCTGGGCTCCTCTGTTATTCGCCTCTCAATTAGAGCTCAGTTGCAGCTCAAAGACCTTCCCAAACTTTCATTTGACTGCCACAGAGGGCATGAGAGTATTTTCGAAAGAAAAGTCACCGTTCTCTGATGGTTAAAAACATGGACTTGGGGTTAGATGAACTTGGTTTGAATTCTTCTCTTTTTTGTGCTTTCCTAGGTGAATTATTGAACCCAATTGAGCTTCAAATAAACCAATTGTCTTTGAGTCAGTTCCAGCTTCTGGCAATGCCCTTCATCAGAGAAGAACTGTCCTCTTGTGTGTTCAATGACTTCTTTTTCAGAAGGACAACCCCAAGCCTAGCTTTCATGTTTTCTCAAGCTGGACGCCAACCTTCAGCCTCTCAGTTAGCAGTTGAGTGGATCGCTCACTCGGACCTCCTGGGGAATGAGTCTTATGAAATGATGAGTAGAAATGCATGGATGAGTTCCAGTGGCTCTTGGAGCACAGTGCTGTTGTTGCCCTTGTGTGTCATTGAGGCAATGCTGACTCACAGCAATTTTACCCACAGGACAGAATAGAACTGCCCATGGAGCTTCCTGGTCCACACTCTTGACAGGAGTAGATGCCCAGGTCTTTCTCTCATGGGGGTCACCAGGGGGTTTGAATCAATGCATCCACTTGGCAGCTCTGGCCAGGTAATCCCCCTGAACCATCGCATCTCAAAGATTACAATGATATTATTTTTTAGGTGTGATCAGAGTTGACTTTAGGCACTAAACTATCAGAAGAGAAGGCTTGAATTGAATAAAATGCCTCTACCTCCTTTTGCAGAAATGTTGAAGCCAGTTAGTGTATATCCTTCACCATGTTCAGTGTACGGACCCAGCATCAAGTACTTAAGGGACTCTGGGCGGTTTTCATGGATAGATGTGTGAAACAAACTTGCATCAGAACCAGGTTGCAACCTAGGACCTTTGGAGCCAGATGGTCAACAGCCATGCACAGAGCCTTGGGAAGCCAGAATTCTCTCTGCCTCTTAGACCTTTGGTGGGTTCATGCCATGCTCTCTGACCCCAGACAGCCAAATAGCTTCTTTTGTTTTGTTGGCATAAATATGGTTTCCAGCAAAGTATAGAAAAGCCTAGAAGAGTTGAGAAAGGGGAAAAATTGAAAAAACAGCTTTTTCTCCTTTGAAAATGTTATATGCTGAAATGCAAAATTCACCATCAAGAAAGTAACACTTTTACAGGGCCTCCAGAATCAAGCATCCTAAAATTAGTTCAGGAAAAGGTAGCTGTGAATGTCATGCCAGGAGGCCTCCCACGCCTGTTAGCAGAAGGGATATGCCTCCAGGTCTGGACTCACAGACACAGGAAGAGAACAACCTGGGTATCTTCCTCTGCCAAAGTCAGGGACCATCTCACCCCCATTTCATCACATGTTGGCACAGGAGCTGGGTGTGGGCTGCACAAGCCCTTCTGGGTTGCCCTCTGGACTCCTTCCTCCCCCAGGAGTCTCACGTGGAAACAACGTCCTCAGATGATCACTTTTCATGTCCTTGTTTCCCCACTTAAATGACAGCAACATCCCAAGCCAATGCTACGGCAGTCGATGGGTGTCCGTGAGCTTCATGACTCTGTGGATGTGTTGTAGGCATTATTGGGTGCCTGTGTGAGCATATCTATTGTGCATGTGTGTGTTTGTGTCAAGGTGCTCTGACAGTGTAGAGGTATATGCACTGAGCTGTTAACCACAAGACCAAAGGTTCTAACTCACCAACCACTTTGCAGGATAAAGATGAGGTTGTCTATTCTTATAAAGATGTGAACTATTTTGCCCAGAAAGAACAATGCTACTCTGTTCTAGGGTCCTGTTAAGTCATAATCAACTCAAAAACAGTGAGGTTGTCTTGGTATTTGTGTTGATATGTGTAAGTAGAACCCATCTGACTCACATATCTGAATGAGGTAGACCCCAACATGGCAATACAAAAGTTGGTGGATCTGTATGTGTGTGAGAGTGTGTGATTTGTATGTGTGCTGTGATTTTGTGAGTGTGCATGTGTAGTGTGTGGATCTTTGTATGTTTGTGTGTACATGTACACGGTGATGTGTATGTGTGCTATAATTATTGTGCATGTATGCATGTACTTGTGATCAAATATGTATGTGTATGTATGTGTTGTGTACACATATGGTGTGCCTTTGTGAGTCTGTGACTCTGTGAGTGTGTCTGTGTGTCAGACAGGGTTCTTTAGAGAAGCAAAACTAGAACACTTGTGATTTTATATATACAGCATAAGGTTTAGAGCATGAGCAAAAGAATACAAGGGTTAATTCCTCACAGCAGTTCAAAGTGCTCAGTTCAACTCACTTTCGTGGAACAGTTAATAAACTGAAGATCCTTAAACTTGCACGGGCTCCTGGTCCAAGGTCAAGGAAGCAGGTAGGGTGAAGTGGGTCTTGAAGGTGCTATATGATCCATGAGTTGGCTCAGCCCACAGGTAGTGCAGCATACAGTTAAGACAAAGACTAGCTCAAGCAGCAGCACACTTGTCTGATGACCGGGGAGAAGGAGAGAAAGAGAACTAGTCTTGGAAAGCCATATACCTCGTTACTCTCCAATCAAGCTGTGACTTGATTGAACTCCACCCACATCTTCCTATGGAAGTCTAATTGGCACAATAAACCTAACTATCACAGAGTGTATGTATGTATGTTTGCATTGTGCATTGTGCATTCCTGTTGCAATTTGTGTATATATGTACCTGTGTGTGTGATTGTGTGCGCATGTGGACAAGTTCAGCGTTTGTCGACTTGGTTGGGCCATGAATCTCAGTTGAGGCCGACTCATCCCCCATGCTATGATGTGACACAGTGTGAACAGCTCTATAAGGAGATCTCCATGGAGTGGTCAGTTGTAAGAAGATCAGGGTGGGGTGGGACCCTCTCGTTCAGAGCATATCCCACACACAACTGAAAAAAAGTTTCCTCAGGGATGTGGCCTACTGTCTATGTAAGTGGACACTTTAGGGGAGCTTGTTTGCTTTTTACTGGTTCTGGATCCTGCATCTCGTTCTTTGACCTCTGATTCTTTGGACCTGAGCATGGGCATATTGTAGAAGGTGATAATGTTCACCAGTCCCTGGAGCCTCTACTGCCTTAGAATTATCTGCCTCTTTGGTCACCAACTTGTGGTCTTCCCGCCAATCTTGGGTACATCATCCCCCATAGTTATTTGTTTCAGAAGAAAGCCCCAGCTTAACATCTGATGCACAGACTTGGGACTTCCTTGAACTTGGGCAGGCCCACTTCCATAAGTGTGTGAGCCACTTTCTATACATGCACACACAACCACACACACACACACACACACAAGCATCATGGATTTGCTTCTCTAGAAATTCCACCCTAAGACAAAGTATCAGTATCTTTGTGAGCTTGGGAGTGTGTGTAGCTGCACATATGTATGTGGTTGTGTGTATACATATATGGATATGCATGCGTTGTGCACGGTTGTGATCTGTGCTTATGTGTACAGGTGATGTGCATAACTGTGCATGTTTGTGTGTGAGGGGGTGGACATACATGTGAATAATGAAGAAAAGCAGTAACAATGATGCTGTGTAGGAGGGTGTCAAGAATGGCCCTTTGGAAAGAGAAAAATCTTCTGAGAGCAAAGTGGGGGTGAAACTGTCCAAGCAGACCTTACAGCTCTGTTGTGGTCTCCCTTATCATTTCACGTGGAAAAGAAGCAGCAGGGGGATCAGAAACACTTATTAGACTGCACACTCCATGCATTTCATTCTCTTCATTCGCTCAACCTTTCAGTGAGATAGCTTTCCCAAGCCCTGTGTCACAGGAGAGGCCACTAAAGCCCAGCCACAAAGCTGGAAAAGGAGGCAGGAAAAAAAATCCAACAACAATTTAAAAATCGAGCTGCATTTGCTCTAAACTATGTGTTCCAAGCCCCGTCCTTTGCAGTTTCTCTGAAATGTTTAAGAGCTGTAAGATTCATAGAGGTCATCTAAATTCATGCTCCAGTGTCCCCTGGAGAAAGCCATGGGTCAGCCAGCCTAATGACTTCCCAGGATGGAGACACCACCTGTGACTAGGTAGGAGTGCTGACTGCTCAACATCCATACCTAGAATTTATCCCAGGCCTGTTCTGCCATGCTCAATGAGGTGATTAATTTCATTTGTCAAGTTAGCCAAGCTGGGATGTCCCATTCTTTAGACAAACTCTAGTCTAGATGCTATTTTGAAGTAGTTACATGTGATTAAATCAGTTGGCTTTCAGTAAAGGAGATCAATCTCCTTATCTCCTTACTGAGGTGGGCTTCATCGAATCAGTTGAAGATCTGAAGAGTGAAAAAGAGAGTTCTCATGGGGTGGAGGTTATTCTGCCTTTCAATGATAGATAGATATGTTTCATCATGAGTTTTCCTGTGACTGGGTAGCTATTGTAATGGATATTAGAAACTAAAGAGGTAGAACAGAGAGCCAAAATGAAGACAACACAGCCACAGCTACCTAGGTTCTAGGAATGCTTATTGTTATAAAGATATTATAATTTACTGGCCTTCTTTGTGAACAATGAAAGCCCTCTTTTCTCTTTTGGAGACCATCTTTTACATAGAGAGATCATCTTATTCTGTCATGAGGTGTCATTTTGTCAGTCCCAACTCATAGCAACCACAGCAAAACAAAGGCAACTCCATCCTGCATAATCCTCACAGTTGTTCCTGCACCCGAGCCCATTGTTGCAGCCACAGTACCAGTCCGTCCCTTTGAAGGCCTTCCTCTTCTTCATTGACCCTTCACCTTACCAATTATCATGTCTTTCCACAGGGACTGTCTCACTTGACATCTTACAGAGGGTGAAAGTGAAAGTTAGCACAAACTATTGGAAGTCTGGTGTGTAAATCCAGGTGTGTTGAAGCACAAAGGCAATAACCTGTCTGTTCTGAGCTCACCTCAGGAGGGTGATAGCTGGACCGACCCAAGACAGGTTTACCTCACTCCTGATGGAGTGTCAGAGCCAGGGCCCACCATTCTTCTTCCCTGAACTTTTCCCCAGCAGACTGGATTGATAGATCTTGAGCCTTCTCCTACAGCTGTAATTCTTACCACAATGCTTGCCTTAGGACAAGGGCTGTCCACTTTCTGAAAGCTTAGCATGGACTCTGATGCAGTCTTTGGCTTGTCCCTGAGTTTGCTTCTTTCCTGGCTGCTTTCTGCTCCCCAATCCAGCCCTTCTTCATCCCCTGCAGGGTAGGCCTTACTGAAGACTGCATACTTGTAGTATCGAGTCTTGACACACACATTGGAATCTCTCTTCTACTTGTTACCCACTATTGCTTGGTGCAGTTTATCTGCTGGAATTTAAAATTGGAGAGCAGAGGAACCATGGCTGGCAGATGGCTTGGCATATACTAGGTGCTTAACAAATGTTTGTTGGGTGAGTCAGTAGATGACGGCAGGACTATTGGCAGACACCACTCCACATCTCGCTCTAACATCAAGTTCTCACAGAGACTCCCACCTGTTGTTCTTCATGATTCCCTACCCCTTGCTGATGCTGAACACTCCCATCCCACCCCCCATGAACTAGAGTGAGAGTATACCGGAGAACTAATTATGCTTCCAAGTGAAGTGTGCCATGTGTAATTAAGTTAGAGGAATGGGGGACTATGGGCCAGGATGGTGATGAGCAGAAGTCTTGGCTGAAGGTCAATTACGTGCAGCTATCCTTGTGGGACATGCTGGAGAGCCTATTGGAGCCTGGAAGAGACAATCTGCTTCAGGCTCTGTTGACACAGCTCATGGAAGAGCTGGTGATAATGGCAGAAATGCAGGGAGCCCAGGGTGCAGAGAAGATGCAGATTGGGAGGCATTTCAGAGGGAGAGGCAAGACCACAGGGTCAGAACCCATTGTAGGTGATGATTTGGGAAAAATGGGTTCTGATCATGTGGCTTTGCGTGTCTCTCTGAAATGCCTTCCAATCTGCAGATTGTCTCTTCCAGCAACACAGAGGAAGCCCTGGATTAGATGGACGGACACAGGGACTGCAGGCAAGGACTCAAACAGAAGAACAACTGTGAGGCTGGTATAGGGCTGGGCAGTGTTTCGTTCAGTTGTGCATAGAGTTGCTGTGAGTCTGGACTGACTAGATGGCACCTAATCACAAGAGCATCTCATTTGGGGAGATCACTGTTACTCTTCCCCAGTCTCAAAGCCAACCTCTTTCCTCTCACCCGACTCTCCAATATCAGAGAAGCCGTTCTTTTACCAAGAATTTCTCTCTGTACTTGCTTACTTGTCCAATGAAGCTTTATTACATGAATTCTTTCTTCTCCCAAGGGGCTTCTAAAGTGGACACCCTCTTCATCCACTGCGGAAGACAGTCCCTGCTGCAACATCTAGAACTGACTGCAGATGTGTGGTTTCCATCCACTTGTAACCTCAGCAAAGAAGTGATGGCCTCTCCGTCTTAGCCTAGCTTGAAGAGATTGATTGTAACCTTTGGGGAAAGGTTAGGGTTAAGAAAAGGTAACCATTTGAAGGATAAGAGCTAAGAACTCGGGTCCAATCTCATCCATCTTCCATTTTTCTGTCTTATACCTTGGCTCCTGGTTACGCTGCTATTTCTGTGATGTTGAAACTGTCTTCTGGATCCAGGAGGTCCACTGGCACAGGAACCTTGGGTTTTTCAGGAGGTCATGGCAAAGGTAATTCCAGGATGGGGGCAAGGAAAGTGCCAGATGACAAAACATATTGCAGGAACATGATATAAGCCCATGCCCAGAAAAAGATGGAGAGTTGTTTTAAGGGTCCAGGACCCCACATAAGTGTCCTCCCAGGTGACCAACCTGGGACAATCTAAACAACAAAGCATCTAAAGGTCATGGAGAAACTCCTAGGGGAAAATATGCATTGGTGAGTTATTATTGAAAGAGTAGATATTTGGACAAAGGAATAAAGGATGGAAGGAGGTAAAGATTTCTTATGGTGTGTTGAATGTACAACTGACAATCTACCCTCACGGTGAAAAAGATTTTAGAAAAGATTTTCTTACACAAGAATGAAAATATAAACATACATGCAGATTACATTTATTTATCACCTTTGGCAAACACCAAAATAAACATTTTCTTTTTTTTAGAGGAAAGCTGTGCTTTATTGGTGCTATACTGCACCTTGACTAGATCATCTTTTTCTTTTTTTTAATTTTAATTTATCATTTTATTGGGTGCTCATACATCATTTTCTATCATACGTAGTTCAATACTTAGTTACATACACTGTGCCAAGCACCCCCACTTGCCTGTCCTCATCGACATTCTCCCAACATCTGCCCCTCCACTTGGGTCCTTGGTATGGGCCCCCCTTCCTTCCCCTCTCCCAACCTTTCTCCCCTCCCCCCAGTCCTCATTACTCTACAATGATTATTGTTTTGTCATATCTCACACTGCCCGACATCTCCCCCTGCGCACTCCTCCCTATGTCTGGGCAACAATCCTGGATGGGTGCTAAAATTCCCAAGTGGAAGAATGCACAGATGTGGCTATTTCATGCTTAGGAAGCTCGGTGACACAAGAACTTTGCTGACTCTAAAGTACCGAACAGGAACTTTACCATGAGGAAGGCTGGAGGATATCTCTGAGAACTAGTGATCAAACTCCCCATCACTGGCCAAGAGACATGCATGGTGCTATCATGGGCCCCAGATAACAAGAAGGCCATCAAATAATGTCTGTGGAATTCTTGTCCCAGAGATGTGGCTTGTTTTGGATCATGGAGAAGCACCTGATAAAGCCAGATGGACGGCTGTTCTTATTGTTAGGTGCTGTAGAGTGGGCTGTGACTCACAGAGACTGGATGCACTACAGAAGGAAACACCGCCTGGTCCTGCACCATCGTTACAATTGCTCTTATGGTTCAGCCCATGGTGGAAGCCACAGTGCTGATTCATCTCAGTGAAGTTCTTTCTGTTTTTCATGACACCTCTACTTTGCTAATCATGATGCCCTTCTCCTGGCAACATGTCCAAGTTACAAAAGTACGTGAGCATTCTGGCTGTAGTTCTTCCAAGACAGATGACTCTGTTCTTCCCAGTCCTGATGACGAGACAGTCTACAAAATGACAAGGAGAAAGCCTCATGCATCTCAGAATTGAGGACATAAGTTGAGAGAGATGTGTTCCACACAGCAGAAGTCCAGGGTCAGGGATCCACTGCAGAGTCTGGCCCCAAAGTATATCGTGAAGAAAGAGAAGGAACACGGGAATAGACTCTCAGTGGGGTTTGTAACACCCACACTAATGCTCTGTTCAGTATCCCAGTCCTGTCTTTGACCATGGTATTATAGATGATGACTTTTGGGAAGTGCGGTGAAGGGTAGGAAATAAGTCTTGAGATGGTGCAGACAGTCAACACGATGCTTCAAACATACGCATACACACTTGGGAAATCTACTATTGAAAGATCACTCAAACTCACAACTACAGATTGATCTCAACTCACTGTCACACTATAGGAAAAGGTAGCATGATCCCTTGTGAGTTTTGAAGTCTGTAACTCTGCCACACCAGACCTCTTTAGAGCATCGAAGAGTAAGGATGTTGTTTTGAGGACTAAAGGGTGCTTAACCCAAGCCCCGGTATTCCCCATGGCCTCATGTGCCTGTGAGAGTTGGATATTGAATGAGGAAGACTGAAGATGAACTGATGTCTCTGAGTTGTGGTGCAGGGGAAGAAGATTAAAGATGCCATAGACTGCTAAAAGGATAAACACATCGGTCTGGGAAGGAGTACGACCAGAATGATCATGAAATGCAAGGAGCTTAGACTTCATCTTACATACTACAGGCACATTCTCATGAGAGACTACTCTCCAGAGAAGGATCATACTTGGTAGGAAGATCTTCAGGGAGCAGGATTGACACAGTGGTTGCAACAATGGGCTCAGGGCTGGGAACAATTGTGAAGCTGGGGCAGGAACATGCTGCATACGATGCTCTTATGCACTCGGTCACTCTCTACTGGAACTGACTGCATGTTACCTCACAGCCATGATGAAAACAATCACTTCTGACAAGAGTAGAGAGCATCATCTTTGCCTGGCACAATGGCAGGTGCTTTCTAACTGCAGGTCTCACTGCTGTCGCCCAAGACTTAGCCCACCTGGCATCTCACAGGTCTACTTTATTCCCGAGGGTTGTAATCCGCCCACAGCAATGGTCTCGGGTTTGGGTAAAGGCGATCAGGAATATTGTGCACTCTTTTGCAAGAGTTTCTATGAACCTGGAATTATTTCCAGAGCATACAGTTTAATGCAAAGAAATTAAGACCGGAAAGCAACCAAGCTTAGTATGTGGCAAGCAAAATGTGCACAGGCACCTGCATTCATCACACAGCTCCTCGGGAAAATAGATTCCTGGAGGGTGGAGTTGGGGCTGGGGCTCCAGACATTGTCCCTGGGAAGCTGGCACTAGCTTGCAAAGGGCAGAGTGAGGAAGCAAAGTTGTTTTCAAGGTTGGTGAGGGGCTCTGTGGAGGAGAAGATGGGGAGAATGGCCCCCCCTTTTCTTTTCACTGAACAGAAAGCGTGCATGGAGTACATGCAACTGCGTGAGGACAAGAAGTTCCCAACAGCCTGTTGCTCTCCACAGAGCCATTGTTGCATCCCTGAGCATTCAGGGCCACAGATGAAAAGGCTCGTCTCAGCCTCCCCGCTTCCTGAGCTCATCGCTTGGAATCACATTGTCTCAGTGGATAGACAGGGCTCCGTACAGGCAGAGCAGTGGCAGCAGTGCACACCTGCATGGGTATGTGCCATTCATAAAGACAGAGTGCTCACATAGGGCACGGGTGGGGTGGGACTCACCTTGGGCAGTGATGACTCCCAGGGCCATTGACTTCTGGAAGTCCCGGGCATGACCATCACTTGGTTCAGCACCCAATGGGTCCTGATGGTGTCACCCATCTGGTTTGGCTCATCTGATGCTAGGTTTCTTTGTCTAGGGGGAGGGAGGAGGCAGAGAGGGGTCTAGTACAGAGGTCATCTTGGGGTTCACTGGGTCTCTGTCCAGCATCAAGAAAGTGGGCCCCTCTCCTTGACCCTCAGAACATTTTATAAAGCTTGTGGATTCAGACTTACCTCAGTCTCTCTCCTCATGGAAGGCTACACAGCCTACCCTGCCTGACCCTGCTGTATTTTAGGAAGACTTCCTTAAAGCCTGGTTTCATCCTCTTGGAAGAACAAGCCACATCCCCTGTGCTCCTGAACCTCAAAGGTACAGTGGGATATGAATTGAGCTGCTAACAGACAAAAGCAGAGATTCAAAAGCACTGGTTGCTCTGTGAGAGACTGAGCCCCCCCAACATTCAAAGTTCCAGAGATCCACAGGGACAGTTCTCCTCTCTCTAGAGGCTCACTCAGGATTGGAGATTACTAGAAGGCAGTTGATCTGCATCTGGCTTGTGCTATGTAGGTAGCATTCTCACCATAAGGATGAAGCTCTCTGCTCACTTAAGATGGAACTCACAGGGCCCTGCATTCTATTCTGTCCTACTGGGTCACTGAGTTGAAATCAACCAGATGATAGTAAATATGGTTTATTTTAATATTTTATTTGAAAATGGTGCAGCCCATTCTCACACCCATTTCCTATGAGATTTTTGCACATTATACTCTCATGTGTGTTTCTATGGAGAAGCTTCCAGACTAAGTCAAACTAAGAAGAAAGGCCTGATATGCACTTCTGAAAACTCTTTGACCTACAGGGTGGGCACAGCCAGACATATGCCATTCCACTGTGCAAGAAGTCCCCATGAAACAGGGCATGGCAGTGAGGAATGACAGACACCCCAGCACTGTGACCAATCCCTCACATCCAACCAGTCACCACAAACATCTTGGGAGGTCCTTGAGTGGAGGGGCCCTCACCACACCCACCTTTGTGTCCCCAGGACAGAGAATCATTCCAGGACCATAAACACTTCCCAGTTTGAATGGAACAGTTCTTCACTACTGAATGCCCTGGGATTAATGACCAGCTTCCTTTGGCAACCACACAAATAGTTACAATTTCCGCATCACAATTGTGGGGACTGGTACTCAAATTGACTACATTATTCTCCTGGATTTCAAAATTGTCTGCCTTTGGCAAGGTGTGGACTTTACCACTGGTCTTTGGTTGCTTGAGTGCAACATAGAGTTTTAGGGTTTGTTTGTTTTTTTAATTATCACAGTCATTACAGCTCTTATCACATTCCATACATAGATCCATTGTATCAGACACATCGGTACATATGGTGTCATCATCTTTAATTATTTTCTTTCTACTTAACTCCTCTGTTTGGCATTAACTCCTCTGTTTTCTCTCTCCTTCCCTCTCTCCCCCTCCCCCATGCCCTCTTGATAATTTATATATTTTTTTTCATGCCTTACACTGACCACTGTCTCACTTCATTCACTTTTCTGCTGTGCACCCCCTTGGGGAGAGAGGCAATACATTGATCACTGTGATTGGCCCTTACCTTGCTAGTATTACTGCTCCCCTTATTGGTTCCAAGGGGCTTATCTGTTCTGGATTCCCTGTGTTGTGTGCTCTTATCTGTACCAGTATGCAAGTTTTGGTAGGCAGATTTGTAAGATAGACTGGGGGTCATGGTAGGAGGTTGGGAGGAAGCATGACAGAACTAGTGGAAACTAAAAATCATACCAATGGGGCAGTGTGGAGACCCAGAACCCATCAGTTGTCAATTGAATACTGCCTGTCAGAGGGCCACAAGGAAGAGAAGAGGCAGTCAGGGTGCAGTATAGCACATGGAGTTGGATTTCTCTGGTGTGTCCCCACCATATGCAGGGTCAGGCCTGCTCAGATTATGCTGTATTTTGAGGCACTGCGAACTCATTGTGTCTTTGTTTCTCAGAAGACAAACATTGGACTGTGAAGTGTTTCCTGCTGTGGCGAGGTGTCGCTGAGTCGTTCCAGCTCACAGTAACCCTTTGTACAGCAGAATACAGACTTCCCGGACCTGTGTCATCCTCACAATCATTCCTATGCCAGAACCCATTGTTTGTTGCTGCCACTAAGCCGACCTATTTCATCTAGAGTCTTCTTCTAGATTGCTGCCTCTCTATTCCACCAGGCGCCATGTCCTTCTCCATGTACTGGTCCCTTCTGAAGATATTCCCAAAGTAGGCGAGATGATGTCTCACCATCCTTGTTTCTAAGGATCATTCTGGATGTCCTCCTTGAAGAACAGATACGTTTATTCTTCTGGTCATTCATGATGCTGTCAATATTCTTCTCCAGCCCTACCATTCAAATGCACCAATTCTTCTTTGGTCTTCCTTATTCAGTGTCCCGCTTTCACATGCCCATGCCCAGGAGGCCATTGAAAACACCACCGCTTGGGACAGGCACGCTTTAATCCTCACAGTCACAGCATTATTCTCTAGCGCTTTAGAGAGGTCTGTGCAGCACATTTACCCAGTGCAATGCTTCATTTTTGTCCCTTGACTGCTGCTTCCATGAGCGTTGATTGTGAATCCAAGCAAGGCGGGAACCCTTGACAACTCCAGTCTTCTGTCCTTTTCTCCTGACATCACCTGCTGGTCCACTTGTGAGCATCTAGGTCATCTTGACACTGAGTCCTCATCCATACTGAAAGGTCACATCCTTGCCCTTCATCAGCAAGTGCTTCAAGATCTCCCCGCCACCAGCAAACAGAGTCTCATGCCCTGCATATCTCAGGTGGTTCATAAGCCTCTCCCCCATCCGGAGGCTGATGCCCCATTTTCCTATCCTGATACCTCATGCATCCGTGCTGCCCAACAATTTAAAGAGGTCTTGGGCAGCAGACTTACCTAACAGCCAAATGTTTCTATAAATTGAGAGCAATGCATTCCTAGGTGGGGTTGTGGCCCTGATTGCTATTGGTGACCTGTAGAACTTTCACCATCTCATTTTCCAAAGTACAATCACAGTCCCCTTCACCCCTAGTTAATCTTTGTCTAGAGGAACGTCATAGCAGCATGCCCGTCCCCACTGACACACAGGTGGTGGCTGCCCTGAGGTGCCCTGGCTGGGAATTGGAGCTCACTTCTCTGCCTGGTATGTGAGGACTCTTCCACTGAATCACCCCAGCCTCCCTGGCAGTGATAAAGAGGAAATATGGATCCCATCCCAAGATTCCATTTATTTAGCTCCAAAAACTCACGTGCACCCAAAGAGTTTCTCACCTCCACCAGCTCACTTGGAAGCTGCACTCACACCATGCCCAGACAGAACTGCTTTCACTACCTTTAGAGGTTCACACATGCAGATGAAGGAAGCTTAATCTGTGAGCCATCCTGACAGTTTATATGTGTGGCTCAATATGTATCCACGCAGTCCTGGCGGTGCCCTGGGTAACTGATGGGAAGGTCAGTGGTTCAAACCCAGCAGTCAGTCCACAGAGGAAGATGAGGCTGTCTGCTTCCCTAAAGATGTAGGGTCTCAGACACCCTATGGAACAATTCTGCTGTGCCCTGTGGGTTTTCGAGGAGTCCTGGTCAACTCTGAGGCCGGGGCTACCCACGCAGGACCACAGCACAACAGGCAAAGATGGAGGTCTGAATCTGGGTGTCTGAATGGCCACATCCTCTCTAAGATCTCCCAGGGGAGAGCTCTTCTCATCTCCCCCAGTTTTGAAAGGCTGCAGGCATTCCTTGTCTGGTGGGCACATCATTTTCTTCTCAGGCTCTGTATTCACCTGGACATCTCCCCTGTATGTGCCTCTCTGTTCGAAATGCATCTGTGGCAGTCAAATATTCTGGCGCCAATTTGACTAAGTGTGTAGGGGTGGAGTCAATCTGGAGACAACCAATGAGACCTCTGTGTTGGCATGGCTTTCTCTGAGACTTCTGGGAAATCTTGCATTATTTCCCATTGGAAGTGAGTGAGAGACTATAGATTCAGTTCCTTGGAAATGAACTACTGACAAGATGAAATGACAGCATGCCGATAATCCCTGATTCCTGGAGACTGGAGGAGCCAGAAGAGAAACCACATGTGCTTGCCCTGATGGAACCAAACTTCTGGAGCCAGAGAAGCCATGTGGAGACTCCTGCCAGTGCTGAGATGCTTCTACCACCAATGGCTATTGCTGATGGACTCTGAGCCCTGGATACGAGGAGCCATGGGGAAACCTCTGCCAGTGCCAGGATGCTTCTACTGCCACTGGGCACACCTTTCTCTTATATCCATATTCGTGTTTATGAATTTGTTTCTCTAGCCTACTCAGACTAACAGAGCATATCTTAACACACAGACTAAACACCTCTTGGCTGGTTGCTGTCACCAGCTGCTTCTGGATGGTCCTTCACTTGTGACACATTGCTATGGAGACCCCATGCAGAGCAGGATCGAGTAACCAAGTTTCTGTTTTGGAGGAAGTCCATGGCCAGGCCTTTCTTCACAGGCTATCTTCCCCGGGAGGCTCTGCTCAAGCCTGTTACCCACCACAGCACCACCTATGGAGAGTGCTGGCAAGAACCAAATCCAGGGTTCCCGCAAGGAAGGTGGGAATCTGACGACCGATTGATTCCTATACTGCCTTGCTGTTAGATTAGCAAACTACAAACCGCTGCCATTGACTCAAAGGGACTTCATAGGATATTGTAGAACCTCCGCCATGGTTGTGTCAGAGGCAGCAAGTCTTTATAGAGGCAGAAAGTCTCAACTTTCTACCTTGGACTCCGCAGCAGGTTCAAACTGCTGACCTTCTGGTTAGCATGCCCAACATGTGACCTGCTCCATCCCTAGGGCTCCTTGTGGTCTAGCGTGACCTCAAGTTAACTAAGCACATCTTCCAAGACCCTCTTTCCATACAAGGTTGTGCTCATGCTCGTAGGTTTAAACGTGAGGACTTCACCACATCTACCACAGAGAACACCTGACCATTGTTAGATATCCGTGGCAACCTGAAGTGCAGCAGAAAGTCACATGGCCTGGGTTCTGTGCCATTATCCTCACACCTGCTCTTAGGTGTGAACCAGAGTAGCAGCCACCGGGTCAGTTTCTCTTCTCCAGGGTCTTCCTCGTTTTGCTGCCCCTTCACCCTACCAAGCATGATGGCCTTCTCCAGGGTCTGCTTTCTTCCTGTAAGAAGACTCAGTCATCTCAATAAACAATTTAAGATACAATCATTTTAAAACTAAGTTTTAAGTAAAAATCTAGGTAATGGGGAGGGCATCATAAATGAAATACAAACATTTACAATAAATTCAGGGGCAGCCCTGCACCTGTACAGGTCCACTGCACATAGGCGTTCATTTGTAAATGCCCTTTGAGGAGCCCCTCAGGTGCAGCAGGTATAAGTAGAGGGACGCCCTCTCCAAGGCAAGGGCGTGTGAGCCGGTGTTAGGAGCTGGCACACAGAAAAGGCGGGAAGAAAGCAGAGACAGGGGGAGCACTGTCAAATGGCCGGGGGAAGATCAATCACATCAGTTTTAACAGTAAATGTAAGGCATCAACTACCCTGATCCAAACCAAACCAAAGAAACTTCAGATTATGGCAAACACAATCAACCAATTAACTAAGACATCATGGGAATGGCAGCTTACAGGGGAATGACAGAGACCTGGAAAAAATATATATATACACACACACATATAATCATATATATACATGTACATGTATATATACAATATCTCCATACAGATCCCAGTTTCACTCCTAGAATCCAAAGGAAAGGGGCAAAATAGATACTGGTGGTGAGAAAGGTAGAGCAGCAAGTTTCCAAAAAGCCAATCTTTGGAAACTGCCGGACGGACGGATGGATGCTGGGAGAGCCGCACCCAGGGAGAACCAAGAGGAGTTTTTGAATTTCTATGATAAATAAATATCCTCCCAGATCTTTGGCAGAAGAGCACATCTATCTACAAAGGAAACCCAAAGTTAAGGTGTGGTCAGATAACTGCCCATGTCCATCAACAGGCAGCCCACCAATAAGCACAGAAGATAGAGGGATGGATACCTAAGAGCTAGGTCCTCAGGCTGTCTGTCATTCTGGAGGAGGGAAGCAGGAATGTCCAAGTTCTCAGGAAGGTATCGCACACATGTTTTAGCATCAATGAAAATGTTTGCACCCACTGATCCTTTATTATGATGATTGCAGAATTGATTGTATCTGTCAAAACTAATTCCTTCTTTCAAAAAAAAAAAGTATTCTTCCCTCTCTCCCTAGTATGTCCCCTCCCCACTCCACCTCCCCCCTCTTCTTTGATCTCTTCCTCTGTCCTCCTCTTCCTCCTCCTCCTTCTAGCTCCAACTCTATCTTTATCTCGCTGTCTTCTTACAGAGACTACTGAGTCTACTGAGTCGTCACCAAGGGAAGGAAGAAGAAAGGAAGCCTCCTCCCTGCCATGAGCATCAGAGCACAGTGTCCATTTGCCATGGTAGTGAATTCCCATTGATCTCAGGAGCTCTGGTGGCACCGTGGGTTACACAATGTGCTGCCAACAGTAAGGGCAGGCTTTCCACCTCACTAAGCGATGCCATGCAGATTTCCTGCTCCTGTAAGGATGTACAGCCCCTGGAATCCATAAGGACAAGTCTGCTCTGTCTTGTAAGTTACCTCACTACCAAGTAAGTAACCCCAAATCCAAACCCATGGCCTTCAAGTTGATGGCTTCTTCGTGATATAGTGACGCTACGGAACCAGTAGAGCTGTCGCAGGGATTTCGGGGGCTGAAATCAATTGCTGTAGCATCTGAGTGTCTCTTCCATCTCCTGAGGAGTGGCTGGCATGGCTTATGTATTTTGTCTCTCAAATTTGAGATCTTCCAGTCAATGTTAGTTACTTAGTAGTTAATTTAGTTACTTGGTAGTAACGTCAGCTACTTGGTAATAAGTTAACTTTAGCTATTTGGTTGTATGCTAACTTTAGCTACTTGGTAGTAAGGTAAATTTAGCAACTTTGAAGTAACTTCAGCTACTTGGCAATAAGCTATCTTTAGATACTTGATGTAAGGTAACTTTAGCTACTTTGCAGTAACTCTAGCTAGTTGGTAGAATGCTAACTTGAGTTACTTGGTAGGAAGGTCTTAGCTATTCCCATGTCATGACAGCCCCTGTGTGTCATTGCAGACCTGTGCCCTACCTGGCTCTTCATGCTGTGGTCCCTCAGAAACAGGTCACCTTGCTGCTCTTCCCAAAATTCTCTGTGTGGCTAGGATGCCAACCTGGTGGTTAGGAGATGAGCCTTTAGTCCTGGAATTTGGATCTTGGTGTCTGTGACTGCGACATAAAGAAGGCTGATAGACTACAGGGGGTGGGAGTGGGGGGGGTGAATGAGGAATGACAAGGAGGGGTGTCCCACAGTCACCTTGCCACTATGCTTGGTGCAGTAGGAACACAAGCAACGAAGTAATGTTGACAAGGAGGTCCTGGGCGTCTCTCTACAGGGACTGTGGCTGCATGCCCTGGGTGATCTAACATGTCACAGGTGAGTGCTATCTCCTGGGGAATAGGGACCACAGCACAGTGTGTGCTAACAGATCTAATCGCTGGTCCGACAGTCCTTTGTCGCCCTGGGTTCCTTGTGCCCTCTCACCTTAATAAGCTCCCCATCATCTGCTTATTCAGCCATGGCCAGTTCTTCTGACTTGAATTTCATGGGACAGCTGGGCCTCTTGTGAGTGACTTGTCGCATCCTATTATGATACCTGACCTACTTTGTACAGGTCTCTCACTGTGTGCCAGACGCAGAGTCCAGCTACATCCTCTGAGCCCTCTGGCTAGAGACAGGCTGACCTCAGGGGCCTAGAAGGGACCTTCACAGGCATCTCTACTAACACTGACCTTGTCCTCACCTGCCATGCACATAACTCAGAGGCTGAATCATCCACACCATGGCCAGCTGACACATGCTTCCAAACTCACCCTCAAATCCAGGGCCCTGGCGTCCACTCTGGCATAACATACAGTGACAACCTCCCCCCCACCCCCCCACCCACCAGCACTGGAGCAGGACTGACTCTTCAGGTGTGCCTTGTCTTCAGCATGTACAGAATGGAATCATGGGGGATTTCTTTCCCTGAGACCACCAAGTAGGTTCAAGCTGGTGGTGATGGGTAGGTTTGTTATGCCAACACGGCCACCGAAGATTGGTGGGTCTGTTGTATTGGCACGGCCAATGAACACACGGGATGAATTGAAGGGCAGAGATGGGAAGGGCTTGGCGAGTCCTGCCCTCTCTCTTGCTCTCAGATCTTCAGACCAGACAGCTGCCTTGTTTGTCCTGTGCCTTGACCTCCAAGCAAGTCGACCTCCCTCGACTATCTGTGGGACATCTAACCATGGACTGTGTAGCTACGAGTTGCAGTTCCTTCAAGCCCTACTTCAACACGCTCCTGGGATATACATCTCTTGAGCTGGGACTGTTGGACTCTGTCATCTGGCTGACTGGTGGTGACCTCCTCTGCTGTTTGCTGCCTGTAACCAGATAGCCTGAATTGCTCTACAGAGGGCTACTCAGCAGCCCTCAAGACTTGAAGGACTGCCGGTCTTCTAGCTGTCTCACACAAGTGAGTTGCACTGAGCAATTTGTACTGCTTTATAGATAGTTAACTGTTTCTTTTTTGTCTTATATACCTTTCTCTATATATAAATATATAAAAAGAATTACTAGTGTCCTGGTTTTATTTCTTTAAGAGAACCCTGCCTGACACACTGGTCTTTGAATGTGAACTCATTTGTGCCATCAAGAGAGACTGGCATGGACACAAGTCCCCCAATAATGGGCCTTTCTCACTCACTCATTAATTACCAATCAGTCCTCATGCCCTTATGGGACACCCCCCATGACCCTTGTGCCCATCTGCTGTCCTAATTCTAAGCCTATAAGTATATGCATATTGATCTATTTCCCCTTCATCATATGAATATATGTACCTGTGTATATACCTGTATTTAACCTCTATAAATGCCCCTTACTCCCCAGTTCTTTTCTCTATTTTCCTATACCTCCTCCCATCCCACCATCACACTCAACCTCCATTTGGGTTTCAATGTTGTCTCGCTACTACATTAGTCTTAATCAATCCTTATTGGACCTTCCACACCCACCCCACCACTGATCCTGAACCACATGCTACTCTCCCGATCCCTGGATCAGCCAACAGCCCCCTCCCCCCACTTCCTTCCACCCTGGTACCATCAGTCCCATCATCCCCACCCCTATTTTACTTAGAACCACCCTTGTTGCTAGCTGCCACAGCAGAAACGTTTTTCAGAAGCCTGGAGGCCACCTGCCCATGTGCCTTCTGCACTGATTGACTCTCCAAGCTTTCTCAGGAGCTCCGGGCGGAGCTGTCAT
>PVJH01006140.1:84278-104665 GCA_004026705.1 Nesogale talazaci
ATACCCTCTGAAATCCCACAGCGATCACTAGGGGTGCAAGAGTGCCTTTGGGTTTGTACTTAAGACAGCGAGAAGAGCTTTAAGCAAGAGAAGCTTTTGACCCACAGAAGACAGAAAGCCAATAAACACATCTTTAGGATGTGCAATGTGTGCTTTTCCTTATATTGCAAAGAACCGTGGGTGTGTTATCAGACGAGACCAATACCTGGAGAGGGACCTCATGCTTGGTAAGATAGAGGGTCAACCAAAGAGAGGCGGACCCTCAAGGAGATGGATGGACACAGTTGTGAGAACAGGGCAGGGTTGGCTGGACTTTATTTTGTTCAGTTGGACACGAGGGACTCTCTGAGCCAGAGCAGACAGGATGGCCTCCAACAGCAGCAGTAGCAATAGGACAGCATGGTGTTTGGGGTCGGATACAGCCAAGCCCGAGTCCTAGTTCCAGGCCTTCTTAAGTAAAGAACCCAAGGCAAGTGCTGGTGAAACGTGGAATCTCACCTCTCTTACACACCCACTGACCAGCTCACCTTCTCTGAATGCGCAGCTAATCATTCCAGGTGGCGCTGAATGGACATGTGAGGGACTTTCCCCAATTCCATTTGGAAAGTTCCCTCCAGTTCAACCACCCACTCTGCACCACATTCTGGGGCTATGGATGCCTCTGATCTCTGTGGATTTGCCCCAAGTGACCTCACAAGCAGAGGTCACCGTGATCTACCAGCATGCCAGGCATGCCAGCAGAGACATTCCATTTGCCTGACTCCATGTTTTGAAACACCGGCACCGTGTGTTTGGATTTATCAGACAGGGCATGCCCCCCGGGATGCTGAGAAGTCACATCCTCCAAGCCTGTATCTGATGACAATTGGATTGCCACTAGGACTCACCCTTCTGGTGGGGGTTGGTGTCTGAATCTGTGGCCAGCACTTGGTCTTTGGACTGAAGAAGGGCAGACTTCTATGCCGGAAGATCGAGGAGGGAGTGAGTGGGATGGAGCTGGGACACAATGGCGACAGGTCCAACGGCAAGACTGAGGCCCACTCCACACGAGTCAGAGCAGTGGGCCCTTCCAGTCCAGATGAAGAGTTCTGGGAAGCACCTGGATGCAAACAGAAACCGAGGGTAGCGCTGCACTCTGGGTCAGGAGCGACACCTCCATAGGTAATAGAATGAAAGGGTCCATCAGCAGGAACCACAACTCCGCCACCATGGTTACATTTCATGCCATCTCCACAAATTCGGGTGAAGGTATGATGGAGCCCAACCTATCAGGTCGCAGCCTCATGACACCTCCCAGGGGCCATGACTTTTTGTCTAAGAAACCCAGAGCAGAGAGCTGAGCTCTCACTTGCCTACCCCCCTTCTACAGGGTCTGGGCCCCACAGCTGGTTCTGGGATCTCGTCTTATGTCACTTACCAATCCCAGGAGGATGGTCTCCCGAACAGAGCCCAAGCCCGATTTCCAAATAGGATCAGATCCACAGAGGTGAAGGGAATAGAGAGATCAAAGCCATCACAGTAGTCTATTCCACACTCCAAGGAGGACAAAGGACAATGGTCCCCTAAGGTTGTCAAGTTTTCCCAGAAATGGATTACCAAAGAGCAGCAGCAAGTGGGTTTGAACCACTGGTCAATCCATCTGCCCCTCAGTTAGCAACCCACCTCTTCATCAGAGCACTGCAGGGCTCTGAATCCACAGCTGGGAGGACCAGGAATCAAACGCTTCTTTGGGGCAGTGGAGTGGAGCACATACCTTGATTCCTTAGACCAGTGGTTCTCAAGTTTCCTAAGGCCATGGCCCCTTCATGCAGTTCCTCATGCTGTGGTGACAACCCAACCAAGATTATTTTCGTTGCTGCTTCATAACTGTACTTTTGATACTATTATGAATCGGGCAACTCCTGTGAAAGGGTCATTCGACCCCCAAAGGGGTCGCCACCCACAAGTTGAGAACTGCTGCCTTAGAGTGACCCTGTGAGAGATGGTGACTAATAGAGGGAACCACAGGTGGACAATTCTTTAAAGAGAAAATGGACAGCGCACATTACACCATGAGCTGGGGAGATCCTGATCTCTGCCTCATCCTCTGCAAGCTGAGTGCCCTGTGGAGTCAGCATCCCAAGGTGTGTCTGCAAGGAGGAACTTCAGGAAAAATGTGCCTGTCAATCAGAATTTTGGAAGGTGCACTTGGTGTTTAAGAACAAAAACTCACTACCAGGGCTCCACCAGTAAATAGGTCTTCAGATACAGACCCCAAACCCAGACCTAGATACATTGGAGGGCGGTCCTTGGACCACCCTTATAGAAGCCCAGCCATACCTTCCCATGACACAGAGGAGGAGACTGAGGCTTTATGAACTTGACCTGGCTCTTGGGGCTGCTCCACGGCATGGCTAGGGCTGCAGCCCAGAATTCTCAGTCCCGACTGTGCTTCCTCTGAAATGGACCAGTTTGCTCTATTGTTCAATCCTCCTGGCTCTGGAGGCAGGCAGAAGGGTGGAAGTTAGATGACCCTAATAGATATCACCTTTGGTCAAGAACCAAGAGGAGGAAATATACCCAAGTTCAGAATTCCCAAAGGGCTTGTTCTTGGGAAAAAAAATCCTCTGTTCTCACAGTTCAGCATCCATGTGTCCTTTTCAACAGCAACAGTGCCATCAGTTGCCTTTTACCCTCCAGAAAGGACACACACTAAGTCACACACCCAAAACTCCGTAAATCCAGAGCCATTATTCCGGTTCCTACTCACAGAGACTCTACAGGACCTAGTAGAACCAAGCCCTGTGGGTTTCTGAGACTGTAACTCTTGAAGGAGTAGATGCCTATGCTTTCTTCCAGGGACTGCTAGTGGATTCCAACTGCTAGACCGTGGTTAGCAACCCGACATGTCATCCAATCTAGTGTGTGAGGCTGAGACATGAGCAGGCAGCATGCCACCCACACCTCCAGGATACTTGTAAACTTTCGATTGTGGTTTGGGTGAAGATCTACCAAAGCGGTCATATAATTTCCAGATTACCTTTCAACACATGTATCATGATCTCCTCCCTAGCCTATGGATTAGCTCACTGTCCTCAGTGGTACCACCCAAGAGTTTGCACTCAAGATGATTGAGAAGATATGGGAAGATGTACAATCAGTTTCTATGTGTCATATATATTGCACATGAGAAGCACAAATATCTTGAGAGTGGAGATGGAGGGGCCTGGGACATAAATTTTGAGCAAATGCTGTAAGTGGAACATCTAAACAGATACCTTTAGGTGTTGACCCTTTACCCCTCTGGACATTTGAATCTCCATGGATGTGGCAGTCAAGGAAACCAGACAATGGATGCCATTGTGCACACCTGTCTCTGAGGACCTCATTTGAGGTCCAAAGACAAATATGTTGCTCTGAAGACCAAGGTGTGCCTTATCAAAGCAATAGTCTTTTTAGTAGCCTCATGTGCATGTAGAAGCTAGGTGATAAATGAGGAAGCCTGCAGAGGAACCAAGGCTTGGAATTATGGCTATTAATGAAGGGGATTTAAATGATTGTGGACTGTGAGAAGACAGGGCATGCAAAGGTGCAGAAAGAGGAGCAAAGACATGAAGTCTCTGGGGAATATCAAAAACAGACTTTGAGACCAGAACATGGTACCCCATCAGACTCAACTAGAAAACACGCTGAAAGGTCAATAGACAGACCTAGACTATTTATAGGTTTTCTATATTTGTTGTTTTTGTTGTTGTCGTTGGTTTATTTGTGTGTGGTTTTCTTTTGCTGTTTTGTTTTTTCTCTGTCTTGTTTTTGTGCTTTATTTTGTGTCTGCATGTCTATATATATAAGAAAGGCAGGATAGACAATCCTGAGGAGAAAACAACAGGACTGATGATTCTCAGGGGCTATGGATGGGAGAGGGTGTGGTGGGGAAAAGAAGTGGATGTTACCAAACCCAGGGACAAAGGAACAACACGTGATCTAAAATAGATGGTGAGGAGGGTACAGGATGCACTTAGCTGAGTAGCAACAAAGACCACATGGGAGAAGCACACCAGCCTCTGTGATCATGAGATGTCAATGGAATCAAGTATCAGGCATCAAAAACCCAGGACAAAAATCATATTACTGTGAATGATGGATAGTGCAAAGTGGATACCCAAATCCCATCTGTACATAATTGGACATCCCCTCACAGAAGGGTAACAGAAAGAGAGGAGCCAGTCAGGGTGCAGTATAGCACTGAAAAATATACAATTTTCCTCTCATTTTTAATGTCTCCCCCACTATCATGTCCTCAATTCTACCTTACAACTCCAGCTAGACCAGACAATGTACACAGGTAAAGATAAGAGTTGGAAACACAGAGAATGCAGGATAGACAAACCCCTAAGGACCAATAATGAGAGTAGAGATACCAGGTGTGTGTGAGAGGGATAAATGTTTGATATATAATCCCCTCCCAGGGGGATGAACAGTAGAAAAGTGGGTGAAGGGAGACATGGGTCAAGGTAAGACATGAAAAAAGTTATAAACTATCAAGAGTTATGGGGCCGTAGGGAGAGTGGGGAGGGTACAAGCTGATACCAAGGGCTGGAGTGGGAAGGAAATGTTTTGAAATGGTGATGCCAACGTATGAGCCCCAATAAAATGATTCAAAAAATAAGAAGTGGAAAGACTTTGGGCCTTGGTGGCTAAAACAGATATCCAAAATTCATCTGTAGACAGTAAGACATCCCCTCACAGCAGGGTCTCAAGGAAGGGGTGAGTCGACCGGAGTGGAGTATAACACTGATGGAACACACAGCATTCCTCTGGTTCTTTGAGGTTTCCTCACCACCCACTCCCATGACCCCAGGCCTACCTTTCAGTTCCAGCTAGACACACCAGAGATGCAAACTGGTGCAGATAAGAACTCATGACACAGGGAATCCAGGTGAGATAAACCTGTCAGGAACAGAAATGAGAGTAGTGCTACCAGGAGGGCAGGAGGAAGCTGTGTGTGTGTGTGCGTGGGGAGGAGGGTTGTTGCAATGGTTAATGCATAATCCCCATCCCCCATGAGAATGCACAACAGAAACATGGGTGATGGGAGATAGTGGTGGAGCAAGATACGAAACCAATAATATTTTATCATTTTCACGGGGTCGAGAGGTTGGGAGGTTTGGAGGGAGGGAAAAAAGAGAAGCTTATGCCAAAGGGCTCTAGTAGAAAATAAATGTTTAGAAAACGATGAGGCCCACATATGTACAAATGATGCTTTGTGCAAAGGATGCACGGAGTGTTCTAAGAGGTGTAAGAAACCCAATAAAATGATTGTTTTAAGGAAAAATACTCCAAAATAAACACAAAAAGATGCACCAAATAGCACCCCTTTGATGTGAGGATGACAAGACTTTCTCTCACATACTTTGGGGGCGTCATTAGGAGCAACTAGTTCCTGGAGAAGAACATCAAAATAGAGGGTGGGCACAAAGGAGGAAGGCCATCAAAGAGGTAAATGGATACAATGACCTCGAGGCAGGGCTCACACATCGTCCTGATTGTGAGGACAGTTCAGAGTCTGACAACGTGTTCTCCTGTAGTGTGTCACAACCTGTCCCAGAGCACGCAACAGCAACACACATGACCAGGATTCCACTCGAAGCGGTCTGTGGGCAGGGACTCCAGTGAGGCCAGCTCATCAACCTGAAGATAACCCGGGGCTACCTATGTTTGAAGAAGACACAGCACGGGGGTATTAGTGAACACTGGAAGAGGGGTGAAGCATCCTGGAATGAAAAAACTCTTGGGATTGCTGCCAGCCTGGGAAACTGAGCAAAGGCTTAGAGCTCATTCTCCCCTAGAATCACCAGAGGGGGCACAGCCCTGCAGGTCTTTGCACCTCAGCCTGGCTCATTCAGATGGTCGGTAAGAGAATATGTGGTTTCAAGACCCTCGGTCTGTGGTGGCTTGTTATGGCAACCCGGGAGAAGAGCTTTGAATTCAGAGGTGACTGTGAGCTCAAAGAGCATGAGGCACTGGAACTTCCCAAAGCAACACACGGGCCCATGAACTCTAAGCCACCTGGCTTCAGCCAAAGGTGAAACACAACAATGCTTGTGGGAGGTGCCGGGCCAGATGGCCTTTGGTCTTGTTGTGCATGGGATCATTGGGAGCCCCGAATGAGTAGGCAACACCTAGCCACAACAAGAACCCCCCACACACACACACTCGATGGTATCATTTCCCAGTGGTTGCAGTTGACCTGTTGACCAAAAGATCAGCAGTTCTATCCCGCCAGCTTCTCTGCAGGAGAAAGGGGAGGTTGTGTGCTCCCTAAGTACTTACAGCTGCAGAAGTCCTCAGGAGAAGTCTGCTCTGTGCTCCAGGGCCGCCATTAGAACAAGGACGGTGACTGAACTGGCAAGAATGTCCACTTCACACCTGTAGATCTCACCCCGACAGAGTAGAAAGCTTGTGTATAGTCAGTCAGTGTGTGTACTGCGTGTGTGAATGCACATGTGCATAGCCAGTGAGAGTACAGAGCATTTGTATGTTGCACGAATGAGCATGCCAGGTGTGTGTGTGTGAGTGTGTATTGTGTGTATCCCATTTATATGTGTCGGTGTGGGTATAGCACACAAGTGTCTAAAATATGTGCATGCGTGTGAATGTGTACACCAACTGTGTATGTGTGAGTGTGTATAGTATAATTCTTAGGCTTGTTTAGTCAGTGAGCGGACAGAGCATTTGTGTGTAAGTGTGAATGTGCATAGCTGGTGTGTGAGTGTGCATGGTACAGTCAGCGAATGCATGGAATATTTGTATGAGTGAATGCATGTAGCAGGTGTGCATGTGTGATGTACATGCTGTAGTCAATGTGTACAGCACGTGTGTGTGATTAAGTCCCATCCCCAGTGTCCCATGCTGGCTGGGTGGATCACAGCCTGGTCCCTGTCCCTTGGAATGTGGCCATAAGTTTCAAACCTCAACCAAGCTTTGCCCAGGGAAAACAGCCTGTTGTCTCCAAGACCCTCCGGGCTGGCACACTGCCTGGAATCCAGCAGGTGGGGTGGAGAGGGGGGCATGGAACTCTGAGGCCCCAGGTAATACTTCCCCCGAGTGTGCTCCAGTAGCAGAAAACCTCACACACTTCATGATGCACAGTCCCCACCAGAAGGTGACACAGCCAGCCGAGACACTGCGCTTGGAGGTGTTGTACAGCAACCAACAGAAGCAGGTTTAGGAAGACAGGGATCCTAACTAGTGAGACAGGAACACGTAATTTCAACCAGAGAGATGCCACCAGTGGTGCTTCACCAATGCACACCATTGCTGCCCTCAGGCTTAGGTGCGATGTCTCCGGGACCCCACAAAGACAAGCTTTGCTGTTCCATCTGGGCTCCTCCAGTAATCTTTCTCCTAGCAGCACAGAGAGAAGCAACTGAGGCAAAGGCTGCTGGGCCGAGAGCCACCCTGATCCATTGGCACCTCCTGGCTTCAGGGCCAGTCGTGAGTGAGTGTGTCCCCTCAGTATGCCAGCCACAGAACATTCTAGGGGCCGTGGATGTGGCACAGGGCCCAGAAGCCACTGGGAACCACCCAGACAAATGCTTGGAAGGACATGTTGTGAGGTGAGGCCAGGTACGGAAATGGGTCAGCGTAAGTGCGGGGTGAGAGCACACATGTGTGTGCACACAGGCACAAACACACAATCACCTTGCCAATGCTCCTTGAGTCACATTTATATGTCAATGTGCACACCTGTGAAGACACCCTCATTTTATTCCTGTGGAGCAGCGGGGTGGCCTTGAACTGCCAGGTTTTCCGTTAGGAGCCCCTGATTGCAGCAGCAGAGCTCCTGCGTGTGAATGTATACCTTTTCCGAAGCAGTGTCCAACCCTGGGTCTTTGTCTTTGTGCCTGTTGCATGTGCCCATACACATGCACAGCCCAGAGACCACAGATTCATCCTGCAAGTGAAAACGCATCTTGTTTCCCTAACAGATTTAAGAGCCATCAAACATCAGTGGGAAAAAGCTTCAGGGACTACGAACACACACGGGTGTCCGGAGGATGCAGCTGCTGGTGTGGGGATTATTTAAAATTCAGTGACTCAACAGCAGGCTCTGATTCCCCCATTCATTTGGGGGCTCTCTGGGACTGCCAGGAATAGCTGCCGCCCCACAGACCAGCGCTCCTCTGGCCACCCAAGTCTGCTCTGGGCACAGCTGATAGATCTGTTTTGACAGGTTCTATTAAGTACAAAGACAGCCAATGGGGCAACATGTGGAGTTGATAGAGGGAGAGGTGGGAAGGGAGGTGGTTGCAGAGATTTGCTGATGCTGACGGAGTTGGCCGGAACGAAAGGAATCACCTCTCCGGACCTCCACGGGCATCACTGAGCTCCACAGAGCTTCAGAGGGGAGGCCCGCACCCCCTGTCCCCTGACGCTGGCGTCTCCCTATTGCCAGAATAATCACGTTCTTCTGAGCACCCTCGCTAGCCCTCTTCATTTACACTGAGTTACCGGCAATGCCAAGAGGTTTGGGGTTGAGCCCATCTGTCAGGATGGGAGTCCCTCTCCGGTCCACCCCACCCCATGGCCACTAGCCCCACCCTGGACCTGCGTCTAGCATCTTCCCAGCAGAGAGCAGAGTTGGCAGGCATGACTGGGCTGATTATGTTCGCCTGGCGCGCCATCTTGAGCGGACCCCGCCAGCCCCCAGAGTCCCCCTAAACAAGGTTTGGCAACAGCAAAAACAAACACCATTTTACAACATCTTTGGATACATTTCCAAAATGCAGAAGCAATTAATCAGCGGTCTCCCTGAGACTCTGCTCAACGTGGCTGCTGCCTTTGACACGGATCTCAGCTTTGATGGGAGCCTAAGAAGCATGCTCAGAGTGCCCAAAAAGTGGTAATGGGCTTCAATTATTTATTCGTGCGGGAGACTGGGGAGAAGCGCTTGAGCTGTAAGCACATAGATCATCCATCGAAGGCCCTACCAACGGCGAGGTCTTTAACTCCCTGCCGGAGCATTCTGTTAGGAGAGCAATGGATAGCTTCACCGGGTCTGGCGGGGAGCCAGGGATTCCGTGGACGTGTGCGCATGTGTGGCTGTGTGCATGCATATTTGAGTCCGTTCTATCTGAGGTATCTGAACCTCTGTGCATCTTGTATAAAGACTGCTGTTTCTAATTACTTCACATCAGGCCTGCACAGCTAATGCCTAAATGGGTAAACTTTCTCAGTACTGAATTTTTATGGATATAATTGTATGGGAAATCAAGATCGGACCTTCTCTGAGGTGTGCTGTTTAGCGGTATAGTCTCAAGACATGATGTAATCATCCTGATAACTGATGGCAAGGGAACTACTTCCTGAGTTATTCTGCGCTTGCATTGTGTCCTCAGTGCATTAAGAAACTCATGGAATATCCTGGTGGGACCATCATCCTGGGACATTTATAAGGCCACTCGGCCCCTGTGTGCTGCCAAGATCGTAACTGTGCGTGAAAGTAAAAGGCCTTGTCTTTCTCCTGTGGAGGGACTGGTATTTTCAAACTGGGGACCTCGTGGTTGGCAGTTGTACCACCAGGGATCCACCATACAGAAGGAACAGGCACTGACCTCGGAGAAAAATACGAAGAAGTAAGTCTGGACAGGGATTCAGTTCCCAAGTCACAAGGACCACCCTGCTGAGACGAAACCACGCTGGGCAGAGTCCTGAAGGCAGGGGATGGACAGGAGGGAGTTTCTGGGAAAGAGCCCTCTTGAATCTTGCTGTATGAATTGGCTGGACATGAGACGTGGGTGGAGCAGCCTTGATTAATGGGCCAAAGGAGCAGAGAGAAGCCTAAAATTGCCGAAAACTCAAATTCCACCTTGGCGTTTTCCTTGTTCAGTATTTGGCCATTTCTTCCTCTCCCCCCCCCCCTCCGGCCCGTTTTACTTACTGTCAAACAAAACCTCAATCAAGGCTACAATTTCACTTCTTCCAAATTATCCTTAAGTGATGTACAATTTGAGTAGACGCCATTGTGGGATTCACATTTCTTCAATTTGTAAGTTCTGGGCAATGTGAGTAAGACAAAACACAGTGGCCACAAAACCTCACTCATGCGGACGAATTATCTGGAGAAACTTCTGGCTGAATAGTGAGAAATTGGATCTAGAAAATATTTTTAAAGAGATTCCATGTTACTGCGTTCAAGGACAAGCACTAACTCCAAGTAGTCGAGCCTGTAGTTAAGTAGCCTCTCTCAGAGGACTGGGCCAGAATGTATTGTAATTGGTTTATCACTTGGTTGTGTGGCTAAGGGTGCTCAGGGGGTACTTGAGGATGCAAGGAAACAGCATGCACTCTTAAGCAGTTTGAAGATTTCCACAGAACTGTTTTTTTCATAAATAATTTGTACAGTGAAGGCTTGCTTGGACAGAGCCAAGAATCCGTTCATGCCCGTGCTCAAGCATATCCAGGGACACGCATGGTCCTGAGCGCTCCCTTGATTTCTAAGGTCAACATGAGATGTGTGAGGGGCACTTCCCAAGGAAGATATCTATCTGCATTTGTACACCAGCACAGGAAGGGACACTGACCTTCAAATGGACACAGGCCATTGAGAAAGTCACCCAATCCGACTGGACGTATTTGCTCCTTCCTCGTGATCCAATAACAAGTCTGTCTCCAAAGGTGATCATAAGTTCTCCTACCAGTCTCAAAGCTCATGAATTAGAGGGCCAAGTCAACCATTTCTGCAACAGCAGAGCCCTCCAGTGCTAAACAAAAGGTGGATCCTTGGAGCTCGCCCAGAGGCTACAGGAAGAAAGACCTACAGATCTGCTCCCATGAAAGTTACAGCCTGAAAAGCCACATGGGGCATTCCCTGCCACTTGGGATCAGCATGATTTGAAATTGACCCAGTGGCCCCCAGTTCCTCATGTTGTGGTGACCCCCAAGCCAAAAAATATTTTCATTGCAACTTCATAACTTTATTTTGCTACTGTTATGAATCGGGCAACCCAGAGATTGATAACCACTGGGTGCGATGGTCATCCATCTGTTTGTTTGGGGGTTATGCCTTCTGTTGTTTTGCTTTCTGGTTTATCAGCTGCTTTGCATATCATTTAAGGCCTCCATGCATTTTCTCTTTAAGCGGTAAGATTTAATGAGATAATATATATGTTCTCTGTGAACCATAAATTATGTACACATCCAAGGGACTATCATTATCCAATCTTTCTCCACCAGACCCACAGGGTATATAGTTTCAATGACTCAAAGCTCAAAGGATAGTGATGAAAGTTTGAGAGTTCGAAGAGTCTTGTTTAAAGGTCTTCCTGTCTGGGTCAAACAGATCTAGATTTCAATCTGAATTAAATTTTTTTAATGAATAGTGTACTTTTCGACCATGTCAAACATCCCTATTCCAAGTATTTATATGTCAAAAGGGACAAAGTGTTAGAACAAAAGAAAAACATAAACTGAAATTTACCAAAAATAAGACATAATTTTTTTTAAATTGTGTCAAAAGGTATTGACAAGAAAATAAGAACCTCCAAGAGTGTGCAGAGGCAGATATAAAATTGGGCAATCCGAAGTCTGGTAGAAATGTGATACCCAGAATGAACGAGCTATGCTGACAGCTCAGCTACAAAGGAACCAACCAAAACATGATTTTTGGCTAGACATTTGAGCAAATGGGCCACGAAGCACATGGAAAGGTGACCAACTTCCATTCATCATTGGGGAACTCCAAATCTAACTCAGCATGAGTGGGCTCCTTCATTACACCACTAGGTGGACATGTAGAGGGAGGAGTTCTGGTGATGCTGCGGAGCAGGGTGGGGGGGACAGGGGGAGAAAGGGGTTGGTTACACCGGGAGCTGCTCATTGCAGGGTCAGAGGTTGGAAGCCAATGCCATGTCTCGGGAGAAAGAGGAGGCTTTCTACTTTTGTAAAAATGCACAGTCTCAGGAACCCACACGGATGGTTCTGCTCTGTCCTAGGTGGTCTCTCTGAGTCACCATCGATGTGATGGCAGTGAGTTTCCTTTCGGGGGGCGGGTGGTCACTCTCAAGAAGATGGGAAATAAGACACTGAAGAAGAGAAACTGGAACCTGTGCCCATTGCTAGTGGGAATCTATCCCGGTGCAGGTGCTGTGGGAGAGAGTCGGGACTTGTCTCCAGGTGTTAAACACTGCAGCACTCGCTTTCACTCCCATCGAGTCCATTTCAATGCAGACTGACCGTGTAGGGCATGGTAGAACTGAGACAGGAACCTCTGTGGGCGTAGCAAGCCCCAGCTTTCTCAGGCAGAGTGGCTGGTGGTTTAAAGCAGCTGATGTTGTTCTTAGCAGCACAATGGGTAACCTGTTAGCCCATATGACTCAGTGATTCTGCTCCCCGAGATGAACCGAAAGGAACAGAAAGCAGCAACTCCAACAAAGATGCGTCTTCTTCCATCCACATTCATTGTAACATTATTCAAAAGAGTCCAAAGGTGAGAACCCCCCCCCAAGGGTCCAAAAACAGAAGAATGATTTTAACAATGTGTGGTGTGTAGCTACAATGTAAGTTATTATTATGCCATAAACAAAGAGTGAGAATCTAACGCATGCTGTGACAGGACTGAACCTTGAAAATACTGCGCTAATGGAAATAAAACAGACACAAAAGGATACTTGTAGGAAGGATGGTCTCATTTGTATGAAATACCAAAAGTAGACAAATACAGAGAGAGGGAGAGAGAGAGGGAGAGAGCACATTAATGCTATCTGGCGATGGGAGAAAGGGGTGGAGGTGGGGAGTCATGGCTTAATGGATGTAGGTTTCTGGTCCGGGCAATGAAAAAGATTCAGAAACAAGTACCTGTGATGGTTGCCAATAGGGTGTGCTAGTCATATCACCAGCTTTTGCCTTTGAACATGGCAAAAGTTAAACATAAAGTTGCATATTTTATGTTTAGGTGTTTTAATAACATTTTCTTGAAAAGGAGGTTTTAAGAAGTCATGAATCTATTAGGAGGGATAAAGTTTCTTGCACATTACCTGGCAAAGGATACATTCTTTGACAAATGCTCGCCAACATAGCATCTTGCTGGTATGGTTACGTATCTCCAAGTCAGTTTCAGTAACAGCCTCTCCGTGCACGGCACAGTGAAGCACTGCCTGCTCCTGCCCCATCCGCAGGACTGTTACCTGTGAGCCCGGTGTTGTAACCACTGACTCCAGCCCTCTTGCTGAAAGACTTCCTCTTGTTTTGCTGACCTGACCTACTTTACAAAGCATGATGTTCTTCTCCTGGGACTGGTCGCTCCTGAGAACATGACCAAAGTACATCTAGAAGTCTTGCCATCCTTACTCCTAAGGGGCATTATGGCTGCACTTCCCGTGGCAGATTTGTTTATCCTTCTGACAGTGTAATACGTTCAACCACTTCTCCAAAGATGATAGTTCAAATGCATCCATCCATCTCTGGTCGTCCTTATTCACTGTGTAGTCTAGCTTCTGGTTACCTATGAAGATGATTGCAGGGGACATGGATGGGATCAAGCGCGCCTTCATTCTCAAAGGAATATTCTATTTCTTTAATGCTTTAACGAGGTCTTTCATAGGAATAAAAGAAAGAAGGAAGGAAAGGTAGGTAAATGATGTCAATCTTCCATAAATACATTATAGAGTAGGATGAACTACCACACTGAAACATAACTGAGCAATAAAATACAGTGAAACAGCATTGAAAACATGCTAGCTCCTATTATTATAATGCTTAGTGTATCTAAAGAGCCCTGGTGGCATAGTGGCTACATGTTGAGCTGGAAACCACAGGGTCGTTGGTTTGAAACTACTAGCCTGCTCCAACAGAGAAAGATGGGCCTTTGTATTCCTGGACAGTGTTGCAGTCTTGAAAGCCCACAAGGACAGTTCTTCCCTGTCCATTTGGGTCATTTTGAGTTGGAATGGACACAATGGCAGTGAATAGAGTATCAAACTTCCTCATTTTTGGAAGAAAAACCAAAAAGCCCTTCCCTGTTGTCAGTAAGAACACAGTAGATGGCTTACAGGAGATGCATCCTCATGCAGGTAAGGGGATCAGTGTCTGAGGGGAAGAGGCAGAAGAAGTGCCTTCCTTTCCCAAGGAGGCTTTTAGGGAGAGAAGCCTCACTTTGCCTGGTACCTGCTGGCATTTCTTGGCTTGTGGCTGCATTATTCCCATTAACTACCTTCCTGAGCATGTTCTCTCTTCCTTTCTGTTCCAGGAGTCCCTGGGAGGTTTAAACAGGGGTTGTGCTGGTCTGCTAAACTGAAAAGTCAGAGGCTAGAGTCCACCCACAAGCAGCTGGCAAGAAACACCAGGTGTTTACTTCCCCAAAAGCTGCTATAAAATCTGTGGTTCCAGACAATTCAGCTCTCCCCACAAAGCTATTTCACCTAAGGTTTGGCCCCAAAATCCAGGTGACCAAGTGAGAGTAGCTTCTAGAACCTGTTGTATGGAGATACCCCGTGTCTATGACACAGGTGTCCAGACACAGATAGTGTGTCTCCAGGACATTCGTTTAGACACTTGCTCGCTCTCTGTGTCAAGCTTCCTCTCACATTGCCAAATGGTTTCATGCACCATCCTATGAGCTGATGCTGTATGGCAATGGTCAAAGCGCCCTTGAAAGAACCAAACAAATGCACAGAGCTGAATTCAGGACATGGCACTGATAACAGGGGTAGGAACAAGGAGTTAGATAATGAAAGGTATAGCATAATTAGAACACTTCCTGTAAGCTCTGAAAAGACATGGTGCACCATATGACTGGAGCAAAAGGGAGGATGGGTCTTTGTCAATGGTGCATCCCATCCCTTGCTCTTTGATCTCCAGGCCACCACCAGCAGTAGCTACATCTCCTCTGTGACCAAATGCAGCTCCCACTGTAGTGGCTGAGCTCTGAGGTCCCATTAGGGTTCACAGCTGATCCACTTCTCATGTTTCCTGTTTTGAGTCCTGCTTATATACTATCTATATAGACTTTGACCTTGGATCAATGCTGCCTCTTTGATTTCACATGCTTGATTATTCCCCGACTGGGGAGTCGGGGTGGGGGTTTGATTTCAAATCTGGAGGTTGAGTAAAAGCCATTGCCTTGGGTGCCCCCCTCGCCCCCCCCCCAAGTGTCTGTCTGACTAGCAAGCCCAGTTTCTTTCAAGATGTCATTATTTTTCTCCCACTCTACCTAGGAAGTTTTCATACTATCATTGTTAGAGCAATTGGAAATAGTAGCAGGGCATCCTCTCATTATTTCTGGCCCCAAGGTCTTAGAGACCAGTGGCCCATTAGCTCATGGAGCACATTGTTTCCATATGTCTTTCAACTTTTATTACCCTCCTTTCCTTGAGACAGAGACCAATCCTGGCACTATAGATGGTTCCTCATAAGCATTTGATACCCTCGTTGATACTGACCAAAGTGGGATGCAAAACATGATCTTTGTGAAGCAAGTTAATCCAAGAGACCTTTCTGTCCCTTAAGGACTGTGGTCCTCAACCCCCAGGTCCAGAGATTCATTCCCTCCAGGTGTAGGGTTTCGGCTAAGAAGTTTTCAAAATTTTACCTCTTCTATGCTCCACTGCATCCATGAATATTTTGTAGCAAAGATAAATACATATGCAATGTCCACTGTCAAGCATATGTATACATAATTATGGACCCACTCCCACCCACCCTCCCACACCCGTTTTCTACCCAAGCATTTATTCACAGATCACCAGTACTGCAAGATTGCATATATGACAGTATTTACCTTTTTTCCTTGAACTCTTTCAAACCTCCCACATAAGGCATCACCATGTACTGTTGAAAAATAGTGACGAATCTTTGAAGCATATTTTAACATGAATGAACATGGAGGACATTATGCAGAGTGTATGAACCAATTGCAAAAGGGTGGACATTGTATACCACTATTATAAAGAATCGAGGAAAAGTTTTCACATGGCATGAAAACTTCTTTAATGTTGTGAGAGGAGGAAATGAACCAGAGGGAGGGAGAGGATGTCATGCCAGACACGTCTTAACTTGAGTGACGGGGAAGGCTATATACAATCAGAGAAAGGCTGGTAAGCAATGATGGTGGCACCAATGCCCATTCTTTGGCTTTGTGTATATGGACCAAATTGTAGGTATTCACTGCTTCACTGATGGGATTTTAGGTTGTTCCATCTTTTTAGTCTTATCTTTTCAGTCTTAAGAACAATGCTGCTGGGTTGAGCCTCAGTGGCGTAGTGGTTGAGTCCAGGACTGTAGCCATTGGCTTGGTGGTTCAAATCCAGCAGCAGCTCTCCAAGAGCAAGGCTGGGTAGCTCCCACGACCACCAGAGGGCAGTGATGCTCCCCCCAAAAAAGAACAATGCTGATGTGAATTTGACTCTATATAGATGGCATCTTAACAACACAGAGATGCTTCTGGTGGATACAGAGCATATTGACACATTATCCTTTAAGTACATTGACACATTGTTCTTTTTATAAATGGAAACAATGTGTCCAATGAACTAGTGGGCCATCGGTTTCCAAGATCCTAACTGCTTCATTGAATAGCTGGACTATATTCTATACCTGCTTAGCTCTTGGCCACTGAAGATGTCTACTGACAGAGTCCATTTCCAAGGGGAGACAATGGAACCAACTTCTCATGACTTCTTTTCTGTCATAGCTTCTTTTCCTTTGGTACCATCACAGGGGTGAGGACTCTTCCAGATTCTCTTCCAAGCAGGTGTTTTAATTTTTTTCACTGAACTATGTGTCAGTTTTCCTAATGTATCCTTTCATGGCAATATGTAGAAGCCATGCTTTGCTAAGATACTTTCTGATGGAAAATAAGTACATTTTGTTGTTGTTGCTCTAATGATGGTCATTCAAAGCTTACATTTGTTCAGAAATGAAGCACCCACATCAGGACTCCAAAAATGAACTCATTAATATTTCTAATATTTTAGCCAACATACATTTCTAACACACAATTCAAGACTCTCTCATCCTCTCATTCTCTCTTTGCTTACAGATGCATATATTTATATAAGTAATATAGATCTATATTAGAATGTTTTTAAAAGGTGTGGTTGAGTCAATTCAGACTCATGTATGTGAGAGTATAACTATGAAACATGGAGTAGTGAATATCTGTTTTTTTAAGAAAATTATATCTCCAGGCCTTTCTTCAGAAGTGTCTCTCTCTAAGTGCTCTCAAATCCATCAAATACATTAACTATTTGCACAGCCTAGGAATTCTGTATATTTCTGTGTGTAAGACAATTTCTGAAAGAGGTCTGTCTTTAAACCCCTTTCAAAGGAGAGTGGTCCTACATAATAGGTTAAGCATATTACTACAATCGGTTGCAAAAACATTTTGCTGAAGACAGTTTTTAAAAAACCTCAGCATTTTATCAATAGAAAACTACCAAAACTCCAGCTGGATCTAAAAAGCAATGTGGAATGAGGAATAACTATTTTGATGTCAGATGGACCATGAGCGAAAGTACAGGATTCTGGAAAGAGGTTCACCTGTGTTTTATTGACTATGTAGAGTCATTCTGCTCAGTGGATCACACCAACTTGTGAATAACATTTTGAAGAATGATTATTTCAAAATACTTAATTGTGCTTTTTCACATAGGCCAAGGGAACATTATGTGGTTGAAATCGGTAAAGGTGTGCATCAAGATTGTATCACTTCACCATAATTGCTCCATCTGTATCAGAGGTTCTCAACCTGTGAGGATTGAATGAGATCATCTGAGACCATCAGAAAACACATAATTTCTGATGGTCTTAGAAACTGAGACACTACTCCTGTATCGTCTTTAGGCAGGTCTGCCCACATGCAGATAGACCCACATATGAGTACCCAGCAGGAAGACTGTTACCCATGCTACACCATGCTTCATGACAAAATTTCACTTATTTGTCATTAGAAAGAAATATTTCAAAATACATAATTACATACTGCTTTTGTGATTAATCAATATCCTTTCGTTATGTTCAATTTGTAGCAATGAAAATATATCCTGTCTATCGCATATATTATGATGCATAATAGTAGCAAAATTGCAATGATGATTAGCAATGAAAATAATTTGAGAGCTGGGGGTCCCCACAACATGAGGGACTGCCACACCCTTAGGAAGGTTGAGAACCCGGGGTCTATCTTCTGAGAAGCTGGGTGAGCTCAATGAAGAACTTGGCTCAGATATGGAAGCAGCTTACTAACAACCTCTAAGATGCACATGGCACATCTGCACTTGCTGAAAACAGAGGGTTTTCAAGCACTTACTGATGAAGATCAAAGGATGCAGTCTTCTGAGTGTAGGACAACTCAAGGAAGGAAAACTCCTCACAACTGAAACAACAGCCACGGTTATAATAAATGGAGAAACCATTGAAGTTGTCAAGGAATGCATTGTACTTGAATCTACAATCCACACTCATGGAGGCAGCAGTCAAGAAATGGACCCACAGGCAATTTGCATAGGAAAGATCTTCTGCAAAAGAGTTCTTGCACGTTTCGGAAAACAAATAAGCCACTTTGACTATTCAGGTCAGCCTGATCCAAACGATGCTGTTTTCAGCCTCATCCCATGCACACAAAGGATAGACAATGACAAGAGGAGACAAGAGAAGAATTGATGCATCTGAATTAGGGTACTGGTGAAGAATCATGAAATTTCCATAAACTCATCTTGGAGACTGACTCCGAACAACTGCGGAGATGGCCCCTCATCTCCACGAGGGAAATATCATGAGATTTCCCAGAAGTCGCAGGAGAAAGCCATGCCCACACAGAGGCTTCATTGGCTACTCAATGGCTATCTTGAGATTAACAGGTTAGACTCCACCCCTACATCTCCATCATGAAATTGACATCTCGAATACATGACCGCCACACAGGGCCACTACTAGTCCAAACCAACTCAATGATGCCTAACAATATACACATACATATATCCGTACGATATGTATATGTGTAATATATGCATGTATGTACAAATATGCACACATATGCATATACAGAAAGGTGAGCATAAACCTGCATAAACTTGCACAAATACAACATAAACATGCAAGATATTTAAAAACAATATGGAGAGATATGTAACAAAAGGAGCATCTAGATCAATAACAGATTTTAAACATATTCACAACAAGAATTTTGCAAAACTCTCTGTTGGGAAGAGCATCTAATTGTCCCAGTTCCATCATCTCATTCTCTTTGTGTATCTTCAGGTCCTCTGAATTCACTAGAAAACCATGTTTCCATGATCCTTTCATTTTAATAATTGGTCTTGTATAATTACATTATTCATGTGGTGGGACATGGTGTACCCCAGAATGTGCTCCTCTGAAGAAATCCATTGTGACAACTCTTCTTCACTGGTAGGAATATGGTGCACTTGCCTTCTAATTTTGGGATCAGGTTTCAAACCCCACCTTTACTAAAATGAAGGAGATAATTCTCCTTCATAGCTACAGTGAGTGGCAAGCAGCAAAGATCAGGGTGGACTTGGGGAGTGTATGACTGAAAGGCTGAGATCTGAGTTGGCAGAAGTCTGGAGGTGTGCCACAGGTGGTACCACTGACTCCTCTTTGCACCTGCACCTCTCTCTTTTGTAGCAAGTCTCTCTTTCAAGCGCTGCAGCAGATCCGCAGGCTGACAAGGTGAAGCCCGCTCTGGATATTGTTTAAACAACTTATATCCCCCAACTAGATTGCAAAAGTATATTTGGGGGGTAAATCTTTCTAAACTTTTTATTGGGAAGTGGGTGAAGGATTATAGCGTGAATTATTTTTCCACTAAGCAACACATAGACATATCATTTCATGGCATTGATCACACCGTCCTCCTGGTAACATCCCTTATCTAGCTTCTGTCCTGGGTTTCCTTTGCCATTATTTCTTCTGTTGTAACCTTGCCCAACTCCTGACCATAGGTATATGGTATGTCTGTTCACCTGATGCTGTTGGTGGTGCTTTCCTTGGGTTCTTTCAATTTCCTTTTGACCCAGCAACCTTATGAAGAGCAGGACAAAACTCTACACCATTCTTATGATGGCTATTTGACTGACACTCATCATCATCACAACCGGTGTGTCAATCCCAATGCATCTCATGGAGGGTCTCTCTCTCTCTCTCTCTCTCTCTCTCTCTCTCTCTCTCTCTCTCTCTCTCTCTCCTCCCCTTTGGTTGAGTGCTCTTTTCTTTTACCATGTCCAAAGAGTGTAAGACAACATGCCACGATCCCCTGTTAAGGGACATGCTGGCTGTTCTTTCGAGGCAGATTTATTGATAAATGGCAATTCATGGCATTTTCAATATCCTCAGTCAACACCAAGATTCACCCAGATCAATGATCCCTTAGGCTGCACTGTCCACTGCCT